>NHTK01005773.1:0-16743 GCA_002938355.1 Panaeolus cyanescens | reverse complement strand
AAGCCGTGGCTTTCAGGCCAAGCCAAGCCGGCACATCACTAATCATGTTTTACCTTTATGTAGTCGTCTCGCAAACTGGACTATGTATTCATTGTAAATCATCATAGTATTATACATGTTCTAAGCTCGAATTCTTTGCCCCTGTAAGTCGTGAATGGCCCCGAGAATGAGAGAGATCATGATATCAACTAACAACGTGAATCAAGTCATGCAACGGGCAACATTTGATACAAAAAAAATTGACCAATTCCACACGTAACGAATAATTTATACCTTTCGAACATCCGCTTGGATGTTTATATATCTTCAGATACAAATTTCGTTTTGTTATTTAGAAAAGTTAGCGCTGTCCTCACTGGGGCCCTTTTACTCGTCACGTGACAATAATGCGAAGGTTTACAGATTGTCGTCCGAAAATTTGTAGCCTTAACACGACTCTTTTAGTAACTATCAACATTTTCCGTCGAGATTCTACAAGGTCATGGTCATCAAGCTCTTTATTCTACCTCCAGTGCACCACTCTGCACAAGAACGCTCTGCGCATGTAGACCCCAACGAGCAACGCTGCCTCATTGAAAACCGGTCGATGAACACCTCAGTGGAATTAGGCCATGTCTACGATCGGTACTTTACGACGGACAAAGCTACGGTAAGAAATCTACGCTCATTTAATTCTAAGTATAACTAATACATTTTCTCAATAGATGGACGGTATCGAATGGTGTTGGGGTTTGAGAAGAGGGTCTCTTCATCTTGATACGAGGCGGAACACCTTTGTTCGTGCGTTTTCAGCAAGTTACCCTCAAGCGGTGTATTGAGTTCAGACCTTACAGTTGACATCTCCGTGCTTAAACTCTATAAATCTCGCAAGTGGATTCTTATTCCTGAGGAATCTGTCGTGGATAGATACTTTGTTGCGAATAAAAAGTGGAAACCGCTGTCGAGATCCCAGATGCAAGAATTAAAAGTCAAGGTGCGAAGTGCTTTGGGGAAATTTGTTTTACTTGCTCATATATTGCATATTACAGGAGACCGTACATAGGTACACAATTGCTCCTGTTTGGGGGATGGAAGACGTGTCATTGGCTCGCCAGTCCTCCGACGACCCCTCTATAGTCAAGATTCACTCTTACCCATTCGAAACCATGCCTACAATTATATCGCATGTTGACCCAAAATTTGTTATTCTGCAAGCAGGTTCTGTCATGTCCTGCGACTTCGCGCCTGATAATCTACCAGGCGTCAAAGAAGGGTCCGATACCCTGCGGAAGATAGATCGCCTTTATTTGGCTTGGACATCAGACCCACCGCTATGGGCCAAGCAATGCCCAGAATTCAATTTGCCTCCGTCTATCTCAGAGACAGAATGCTATGGAGAATGCAGGGAATTCAATCATCCCTCTATTCCAAGTCCGCAGGACTGTCGTTCTTGTAACACGTCCTTGGGTTCTCAGCAGCCTGACAATTCTGCTCCGTGTGCACCTGTCCATCCCAATCTGCTTCCGCACTCAAATGTATCTCAGGAGCGTGCCATCTTACCTGCGCACCCAAGCGAAATGGGAGGATCTGTGCGTAGCACAGATCCACCTTCTTGGGCACGTGACTCGCGTTGAGCAGTACGGCGATAATCTCCGCTGCTTCTCATCTATCTTGTTTTCCACCACCTACGCTCATTCACTCAACACACCCACTCACTCTCGCTTCTCCCTTTTTCTGTCATTTATCATTCTTTTCCCCACCCTCCTCGCCCTGTGATCTAACCTTCCAATCATCCCTTTTCTTTGCTTCGGTTCTTCTCTTCCTCTATTTGCTTCACATCTCACTTTCCTCCTCATCTTTACTTATATTTTGTAGTCACTACAATCTCCAATATATTGATGGCGCCTTTCATGTAGCTCGAGTTAGAGGGAGGTGGGGACGTGGGGCTCACCCGTCCACCGTCCTCACCTCTCGCCCTGGGAGAGGGTCACAACTCACATCATGGCCCCCTCTCCCACTCCCACTCGCACTATCTCGACTACGGGAAACGCACCACGTAAACCCAAGATTGTGAAGTTGTTAGAACGACCAAAGACTCCGCCGATGCGGATTCAACCGATTGCTGACCTGACAAAGCAACCTTGAGGTCTCCGAGCGCGTAACACATTACGACAGGCAAGATAGCCTGGCAGCAGACTTCGAAGGCCGGCCCGGTCCAATCTATTTTTCGGTCGGTTGGAGTCCTCATACTATCGGCGAATGGGCTCAAGACTGTTCAAATTCTCAGTCAACGGTGGACAATATGGAATTCAAAGGCGACGCTGCACTCACATGTACACGCATGATTGTCGAGCGGCTTGACTCACAGTGAATGTGGACCAGCGGCAACGTCGTCATGCTAAAGTAGCCTAGGGTGTTGAGACAATGATAGGGTAAATTACTTAAATGGCCCATAGCATGGTCATTCATCGCGTCAATATCATTTTACATCCTCGTTTCTTCACGACTACTAGCCTAAGTATGATGTTCCTTTTTCTTCCTCCTATTCGTCAAATATCACAGTTACTAGTAATATTTTCTGAGCGTTAAGAACATCACATCATTGAAGATCAACGACCTAAATATATCTAACAAGGTATAAAATTACGGATCACCTCACCAAAAATGTCAAAATTCAGCATAGTCAGTCCAGGTGGACTATTTAGATATCAATATTCTACTCGTGTTAGCCCAGATGCTGAATGGGTTGAGCGCTTGAGTCGCCCATTGCAGCAATAATGCTAATGATATATTCATGAGGAGCGTGCAAATAAAAATATCCGTCAACCACAGTGACGCTCAGCAGCTTCAACTTGCAACCCAAAGCGTAATCTAGAGCTACACAGACCCCCAGGCCTGCACAAAGAGGGCGCATCAGGGAGTCAGGACGCCCCTCTGGAACGTTTCGAGCCCTGTAATTTGTAAAGGGTCCCAATAATTTAAAGTCCCACGAATATGATCGTGACATATAATGACACGTCGCGTATGCATGGTTCGTTTTTCACCAAACTCCCCCACTTTCGCAGCGGTCAACAGGTGACAATTCCTGGCGAAGGGGTCCTTTCTCTTCTCATGGAGAGGGACAGTGAGGGCATCATTGAGCGCCAGTTCTCTCGCATCCTTGCTCTGTCTACAATGCCAGGCGAAGGAGTCCTTTCTCTTCAAATGGAGAGGGACAGCGGCGAAGACGCGCCTATGCACTGACATCCTTGTTCAGGTGACAATTCCTGGCGAAGGATTCCTTTCTCCATTCATCGAGAGGGATAGTGAGGGCGTTGGACCTTTTTGTTTTTTTTTTTTTATCTTGACTCTCTCTCACCTTGCGTTCCCGTTGGACATTGTACCTGTTCTTGAATCTTTTCTAACCGCTGCTAGACGCAGTGTCACAATAGGTGAGTGCATCGATCTCTTCTTTTTTATTTATCTTGTTCCCTCTTTTCTTTCTACAATTTCCATGTTTATTTCATTTTTTCTTTTTGCATCCACTCATCCCAAGGCTGCTCGCCGTTGCTGTAAAGCTGAGCAGGCGCCTTGGGGTGCGGTGCTTCCTTTCTCCATTTTAATCTGTTGCACTGTTCCCGTCCTCCTCTATTTGCTCTTATCCTAAACGCTAAGCGTTGAAATGCGTTTGGCGCGCTTACTGTGTCGCTCATTGTTCCAATCCTCGCTCAGTATGTGGGCGGACCTGTTGGACCCCTCATGCTCTCACTTTTCCAAAGACTGATTGTGTTTTTGTCGTAATCTTAACGCCCTATATGCGGGTATTCTGCGCTTACGTTGTAACACTGCTATGCTCCGTAGGTCACTAGGTGGGGCGAACCGCCTTACCAATCGCAATTGCGAATTCAACGGAACTTGGGACATCGGATGCAACTTGAATGGAAGATCACCTGCGCCTTGAGTTATTGAGAGACTTGCCCAAGCTGGGGCGCGAGGATGGCGCACTTTCCAGTGTGAGGTCACGGGACTGCGCAACGGGATTTTCATTGTTGGGCATCCTTGTTAACGTTGAACCACTACAATCAACTCAAGGTATTGAGGCATCGAGATCGATTCTTGACGCTACACTATTAACCATGTCAGACCTGTTTGACAACGAGTTGGAGCCGATGTCTTTATCCTCGCAACAACGTGCTGAGAAGGCAAGTCCGAATGGACGACGTTGTCTCGTGGAGAACCGTCTCGCAGATGGCGCTGTTCAATGGGTCAATGTTGTAGACCGAAAATTCACATTCCATGAGCTATTGGTAGGATATTCAATTTCTCTATTCATTTGACGTGTTAACGAATACTTGATTGGTATAACACAGATCGAGTGCCTGGAGTGGAGTTGGGGGTTGAGGCACGGGTCGCTTAATCTTGATACTCATAAAAATGTTTTCAGCGGTGGGCTTCCTGTGTAGCTCTATTGACATTCCATCTACTGACTATGCTTCCGTTTAGTTGGGGCCTCCCTGCGCGAACTCTATCAAGAGGACAAATGGATGCTTATACCCGAGGAATCGGACATCGACCGCTTTTTGACTACCAGAGGCAACGTATTACCGAGATATATGTTCCCGAAATTAGAGGTACGTTTCTCAAAGGGCTCTTGACTCAGAATGGTTTCCTACTAATGCTCGTTTGTCCAGGGAATGGTTTTCCGATATACCTTTTTTCCCATTCAGGAAATGGATGATATCTATATCACTCGACAGTCCTCCGACAATCCGTTGGACATCACTGTTCATGACTATCCATTTAACACTATCCCAACCCTTACATCACATATCCACCCCGCCTTTGCCATTGCTCGAGTCGGGGAACTTATGGACGGCCCAATGCCAGTTAGAGCGCGTAAAGAGCTCTTTGAACGGTTTCCAACGATGATGCGAAAGCTCTGGAGTCTCTATCTCAGCTGGAAAGCTCCCATACCCGATTTTGCGTATGACGATCCGACCTTTCTTCCATCTGTGGGTTACCATGCGCGAAGCGACGAGGAATCCGGGGCCACACCTTCTGTAGTATCCGAAGACCTTGCACTCCAATCTAATGGGGATCCAGACGTCGCCATTCACGTTGACGCGACACCTGGACAGGATTCAGAGTGCCCAGGAACTCCACAAAGACGACTTCTGCCTTTAAATCCGCTATGGAGGCAACGTTTTCAAGAGTGCCGGGAATGGGACCTTTCAAGTCTTGATTGTGATATGGAGGACTACGACCCATTCAGCGAACCGATCCGATATTCTGCTGGATGGAGTGCTGAGTCCATTGCAGATTGGGTACAAATGTGTTCCATTGATCTCTTAGACTGATAAAGAGATAACAAATTGGGCCCACCGTCGTTTGCTAGTGCTACCAGGGAGATCGTGTACGCCGTCTTGGATGCACTTGATGAGCCCGAACGGGTGCTCAAAGGTCGAGATCAATAAGTAGTATTCAGCGTCGCTTTGATTAGTACATTGAGGCTTAATGATTAATTTACTTTAAACAAACCTCAATAGGATGCTCGTCTTCTCAGAATAAAAAACACCTTTGGGCCTAAAATCTCCGAAAAAAATATAGGAAATTTAATATCGTCTACCTAGCGCTTAAATATACATCATACCCTAATTTCTGCAACCTCACAACTGCATCAAGATCCCGTCGATGATTCTCCAACGCATCCGAAACCTCAACACACAGATACTCAAGCGCGCCTGGTCCCACACGCGTGGCAGCAAGATCAGCCACCAATCCATCATCTGAACGACAACCGAGCAAGGTGATACGTTTCAGAGAATGACCACAGCCAAAATCGTCCGCTCGCACCAACGACATTATGAGAGAATTGCCAATGCTAGGCCCATCAAGGTAGAGCTCTTCGAGCTGTCGAAATGGGGCTGACATGAGGATACCGAGGATGATGAGTTCGGAAATGTGTTGCTTGGAAGTGATACTCATATGACGGATATTGCATTTTGATACAGACACCATCGCTGAAAATGATGGGGTATCAAGTGCAGACGCCATCGTAATAGAGTCCAACGAGGGTAGAAGTAGGCACTGGAAGAGCGTGCGTACTTCACTGTGGCTCATCCAACCGACAACAGATAAGCGCTGCAAGTGGGGGATTGTGACACGATGGTTTTCAGGTGTAGATGCTTTGTTGAGGGTGCAACAACGAAGTTCTAGGCCCTGAAGCTGGCGCAAGGATGCGATCATGTCGAGAAATGGTATAAGGGGGAAAAGGAATTGCGATGAAAGGGTCAGATTAACGATGGAGGATAGTTGAACGATGTTCATGGGGTACGGAATATATGGAATGTCAGAGGAAGACGGCTGTATTGTGTCGCGGAAATGACCCATTTTCAGAGTACGCAGGTTTTTAGATCGACGAAACCGGAAGATGAGGTCGTCCTGGTCATCTTCGACTCCGCAATTCAGAGATGCTTCAAGTAATTCCAGAGACACGTACTCTTCCTGCACAGAGCGACCAGAGCCGGGAGTGGTTTCTTCGGGCTCAGGTTGGAGCAAGTATGGGCGCAATTTGTGCCATCGCCCCTCACTAAGCTGGAGGGAAATCTGCCGCCATCGTGAATTGACGCCGCGGATAACTTGGAGGCATTTCGGTAAACGGGGGTGATCCTGGTGTACGTCAATCCACAAAAAAAGTAAAACCGAACCAGACCTCGTCAGCCATGCGTCAAGCAACCTGTCTGGCCTTCTACATCGTGCCGATATGAGCACATTGCTCCAGAGAATGGGGTAAGTTGTAGCGAGATCACGCCAGCGACGAGAGGCGTGACTGATTCTGAATGGGGTGTAGTATCCAGAAAGTCTCAGGGAGGGTGTACCTTGGTCGTTGGATAGGCCCTGCATCCCAACATATTCCTCAAATTCGTCAGAACACACAAGGAAAAAAATATGATGCCAGATCTCGACGGGGAGGTCCCTCTCACACGTCAAGGAGGTCTTTAAGTCATTATGCAAATTATCACTAAATATTAATAAAAAAGATATGTCAGAATAAACGACGATACAGGGTCAAAAGTGCGAAACGTTGCAGAACGTTACCTGAACATGGTGGCGGTCAGAGACCAAGGATGATAAGCGTCGGACTTTGAAATGTGTGATGGTACTATGCCCGCAACTTGCCGACCATCAGTATGCATCAGTACTCAGTGGAACGTTGCTGACTCGAGCTTCCTTCCTGCTTGCTGTACCGTTAGCGCGCGTTAACGTTGAATATTTTCCTTTTGCAGATAGAAAAACAATTTTCGCGTCGACCATGAGTAGTTTTTTTAAGCTATTTGTGCTACCGCCCGTTCCCCACGCCGCTCGCGAGAGTGCGGCACGTTTTGGCCCCAGTGAACAGCGTTGCCTCATTGAGAACCGTTATAAGGACACCACCGTGGAATTGGCCCATGTCCTTGATCGACAATTCACAACAGAGAAGCAAATAGTAAGTAATTCTATGTTCTGCTTCTCGTTGATATTGATAAATTCAAAGATGGACAGTATTGAATGGGCCTGGGGCTTACGGAAAGGATCACTCAATCTTGACACAAGCCGCAACATCTTCTTTCGTGAGTACTCTCACAGCAACTCATGATAGTACAGCTAAATTGCCATTACAGTGGATTCTTCCATATTCGAGCTCTATAAAACACGCAAATGGATCCTGGTACCCGAAGAATCTGTAGTAGACAGATATCTAAATAAGAAAAACCGACCGCTACTCAGACCAGAAATGCAGAAGTTACAATTTGAGGTTATAAATTACAATTTCTCTCCACTTAATACGTAGCTTACCCTCGCTTTATAGGATACTGTGTATAAGTACACATTCGTCCCTGTTTCGCACATGGAAGACATAGTACTGGCTCGTCAATCCACCGACAATCCGTCCGAGGTTATTCTTCATGAATACCCATTCGACAATATGCCTACATTAATATCCCATGTTGACCCTAAATTCGTCATCTTGCAATCCGGTTCTGTCTTGTCTTGCAGCCTTGCTCCGGGTAGTGGCCAGAATCTCACTATCTTGCAAAAAATACTGCGTCTTTACATGACATGGATAGCAAGAATACCAGCATGCCATATCACGTTTCCCGATTATATCTTGCCTAAGCCCAAACAAGAGTTGGAAGGCGAAGAACCCCGCGTTCACCCTTCTCATGATCATCGCCCACAGCCTCCTCACGCAGCATTGGTGCAGCAATCGCTGTCCGTGGATCCACTGGAAGATCAAAAGGACATTCCCATTGTACGACCTCGTACACCGCCACAGCGGATTCAACCGCTCCTTGACATGACAAGAGAGTGGTACGCTAGTCTAGAAATCCCAGAGATTGTCCAGCAGCAATGGTACATCGAAAATGATGGCTCTTTGGTGGATTCTAAAGGCCCTCGCAAACCGGTACAATTTTCAGCACGTTGGAGTCCTGAAAGTATCAGGGAATGGGCTCAAAGTTGTTGTTGGTCATCAGAACAAGATTGCTGGGATAGAGACAGGGAGGAGTCGTACATAAAATTAAATAATTAGAGCAATGTGTAGCTTTGAATCGAAATTCCTCCTCTCTTTTGTGAAGCATATCATGCATTGACTCTACCATGAAGCATTAGACGACAAAAATTGATAGAACTAAGTAGCTTATCATGGTCGGCGTTGGAAGAGGACGTAGACCTATCTAAGTTCCCAAACATGCATCATCGTGATGTTATCTTTTGAAGTCCCTGCACACACCACCCTCTTATCATCAACAAACACACTTCGAACATCCTTCATATCCTCCAACAGTGTCTTCATCAGTTTTCCTTCTCTGAGATCCCACACTGTCACTACACCATCGCTAGCGCATACGATATACTCATCGTCAGAGGCCAATGCTGTTACGGCTGTAGTTCCTGGCTGGAACTTGTGGACAGGTTCGCCTGTAACTGTCGCGGTGTTCCATACACAAACAAATGAGTCCGCGCTGCCCGAGAGTAGATAGTTATACGAAGGCGTGAGTTTAATGATGCCCACGAGGGATGTATGACCTTCAAGCTGATGCTTCATCGTCCCAGTTTCAAGGTCCCAAACAATGATTGAGGCATTCATTGACCCTGAATACGCGAGTTGACGTTCGATATCAAGCTCGACTGAGTAAACTACATAGTAATAGAGAATATTATGAATAATAATGTTTATTATCAGTGATAAATATTCAGTCTTACCTTCTCGAACATGGCCTCGTAAAACCCAACGGCACTCCCCAGTGATAATATCCCAGACTCGAACGTCGTTGTCGTAGCTTCCAGAGACGCATATTCTACCCCGAGCATTGACGGCACGAACCGCAGCAGTGTGCCCTTCAAGACGATGTAGATGATAGGGGTTTCCTTCAACCTGATAGTCGCATCCCTATAATCAGGAAAACAGCAAATTACTACAATAAAAATTACACACCAAAGACTCAGGGCTATCCTCCTCTATATTGTCTCCCGGATAAAAGTCAGCATCTCCATCTCGCGGTAGCATCCAAACATGAAGATCAGATTCTCGACCGCCAGAGACTATCAGCGGTCGCTTTGGCCATTCCTCTGTCACATTAAACCTCCCGTTCTTCCCAACATTTACAACGTCTGGTTTCACAATCTGCAACGCCCTCACCGTGGACATATGTCCAGCAAATAAATGAGTGCGAGTGTTTCGCTCCATGTCCCATACACATATTGTGTGATCGGTTGAACCAGTGACAAGTCTGTTGTCGTACACATCCATACACCAGATCCCACCTGAATGTCCCTCCAAAATATGGGCCGTCGTACCGCTGTCATTGACAGAGTCAATACGAATTGTTGAGTCATCTGAGGCACTGATGATGCGTCCGTCGGGCAGGACTGAGAGGCATGTCACAGAAGATGAATCGTGAACAGGGAAGGAGGTATATCTGGCTTTGAAAAGATGGTCCTCTTGTAGGATTTTTAACGAAGAAGATGGGTCATGAAGTGGTGACGAGGAGGTCATGATGGTGAATGCCAAACGTTAAACAGCGGGAATAAAACGCCGCAAGAGCTACTCAGGTTCCAGTATTTAAACATTGACATGGGCACCCACTACAAAACTATTTATGGACTCGGCATATCGATCACTGCGCTACTAACGTATTGCGAGCGAAACGGAAAGATGAATGCCTGTAAAAATAGCAATTGTCAGTGTTTTATATTTATTGATGAAACTAATCGACAGACAGAGTCTCGGCCCCATTCTTAATACCCTCCACCGTCCAATGAGAGCACTCCGCTTGCTTGTCAATCATCTTTAAGTGCGATGCGGACGCAGGTGAGTCTTCAACGTCCTCCATATTTTTGTAACGGTCTCCGTAGGAACCTTGTAGGTTTTGCTGTGGTATTGTAGGCATTGTCTGCTGGTAGACAAATGTGCCGAGGTGCCAATTTGTGGCGACATTCACGATATAGATAGCGTCTCGATAGACATGGTCCGACGGAATGACTGATGTCCCAAGTTTACTTATAACAGGTGTTCGTGTAATTTCACCAGGGAATAGCATGGTGACGTGCAGGGGCGACAAGTATCAGGAGAACCACAAGATAACGAACTTGGGACCTGATGATGGGAACCTAATGTGAAGCATAATATCTGGCCCTGCAGCTGTTGAATCAAAGCTCACCTGACGATAGGTACGACTTTCTGCCTTCTTTAAAGGGAAGCGATGCATAGCGAAGTGTTGAACAACAGAAATGATAACAGGAGGATAAACATGATACATGGCATTTAATACGAGTATACGGGTTGATATATAAGAGAAAAAAATTAGTCGGTATACATATCTACTGGTACTCTCTACTTTGATGCTGTCCTATGTCATCTCAAACCTACGACAAGAAGTGTTTTGGCTTCTTTCGTATTCTCGTCGACCGCCTGAGCGGTGGCTTGACTTCTGGAGGAGGAGTTGGCGAACAACATTCTTTTGACCAGCCAAAAACACGATCGACCACCCATTGGGAAGTGCTAGATGCTGAAAGACCGCCTGTTACGCTAGAGGACACGGCCGATTCCATACCATCGGAGCTATTTGTGGAATCACCGTCCCAATAACCGTGGTCGTCACATTCGTCATTGAGGGAGGTTTCGGAAGATGAGGAGAACCATGGCATTGGTTTTGGGAGTAACGGGGTATTTCTTCGAGAGGGAGTGGATGCCTCATCGTCCTCCGAGTTGGACTGCACAGGGGTGGCGAGGTTGTTAGAGTTGGGAGGACGAGGAATGTACGTTCGGTCTCGGAATGCGAACATTGGAATGGGCGCCGTCCACGATGTGGAAAGTGACCAGAGCTCTGACAGGTATGGGTACGTTTCAAAAAGTGCCATTCGGACCTCGTCTTCAACGCCTCCGAAAAGAGTTTCCCCTAGGTGTAGAATTACATATCTAGGGTCAACGTGAGAGGTAATGACGGGGAAGTCATCAAAGGGATATTCGTAAACGTCCACTCTGTTGCTGCCATCCTCTGTAGCCCGAGATTGGCGGGTAATATATATGTCATCCATATTACCCAGCGGCAGGAATTTATACATGAATGGACCTGCCTAGGGTATTGTTAAACACATATCGCAAAAAATGCTGTGATTCATACCTGGACCGGGGGGAAATCCTCGCGCATGCACATTGTATCGCCTTCCGCATCCGAAAAGAAATTCATTACGTCTTCTTCTGTCGGCAAAAGTGCCCATTTCTTGTTTTTGTACAATTCGTACATTGATTCTCCCACTTGAAGTCGATTAGCTCCAATAGTACCAAGTTGAAACAAGCCTGAAATACCACGTACAGCAAAAGACGTTCCTTCTGGTGTCAAGGTTCAGAGTTCCTCGAACCATATTCCATTCCCATTCCATTGAATCCACCTAACATCTCTCAGAATATTCCTTGATAGATATAGGATGGAAGCACATACATTGTTTGGGTGAAAATCCCGATTGTAGACACGAACCAAACGTATGGCCCCCGTGCTTGAGCAGTTCTCGATAAGACATCGTCCCAAACTGGGATCCATGTTTTTGACGTTTTTAATGGTAGAATTTTTCAAATAGCTGGTGAGATACACCATGGTGAGAGACAAGCCAGTGATGATGAATCAAAGTACGTTGACTCTGTTTGTCTCTTTTGTTTGTTCGCCTGAAGCTTAGGACGCCTGCCCAATCGCAGCAAACGGATCTGGAGACAACCATCAGGCTCTGTAGCAATATTATGGATCGAAGAAGAGAGTTCTATGCAGGAAAACGGTAATCAAACTATGATGATTAAACACATATAATATATATCGCGCAAGCAAATACAGGCGAGACTAGATCAACAGGTATATTGCCAGGTGGAGATATTGGTACAAATGGCGAATAATTTACAGTTCGTTATATAAGAAAAATAACTTAGTTCCTATGTCTACTTTGCGTCGCCTCTGTCCTAATGCCATCGCAAACCTACGACAAAAAGCGTTTAGGCTTTTTGCGTATTCGCGTCGACCTCCTAAGCGGCGGCTTAACTTGCGGAGGAGGAGTTGGCGAACAACAACCTTTCGCCCAGTCAAAAATACGATCGACCACCGATTTGGAAGTACTCAATGCCGAAAGACCACCCGTTACGCCAGAGGACACGGCCGTTTCCATATCATCGGAGTTATTTGTGGAATTACCGTCCCAATAACCGTGGTCGTCACATTCGTCATTGAGGGAGGTTTCGGAAGATGAAGAAAACCATGGCATCGGCTTTGGTGGTAAGGGTGTATTTCTTCGAGAGGGTGTACATGTGTCGTCGTCCTCCAAATGTGACTGTACAGGAGAGGTAAGATCGTTGGAATGGGAGGGACCAGGGATGAAAGTTCGGTCTTTGAACGCAAACATTGGAATGGGTGCGGTCCATCTCGTGTATAGTGACCCAACATGGTGCAGGTACGGGTACTTTTCTAGGAGGGCTAGCCTCACGGATTCCTCGAAGTCTCCGAAAAGTATGTCCCCTAGGTGTAGAATTACGTACCTAGGGTCAACCTGGGACGCAATAACCGGAAAGTCTTCAAACGGGAAGTTGTGAATCTCCACCCTGCTGCCACGTTCCTCTGAAGACTGGCGGGTGATGTAAACATCGTCCATATTACTCAACGGCAAGAATCTGTATTTAAATATTCCCCCCTAACCCATTGTCAGAATTATATTATGAAGAAAATTGTGTAATTCTTACCTGGACGTCGGGGAAATTCTCCCGTGTACAAGGCATACGTCCATGTGGTCGAATAAATCGCAAAACATCCTCTTCTGTTGGCAAGAGTGCCCAGTTTTTATTCTTGTACATCTCATACAATGATTCTCCCACTTTGAGCACATTAGCTTTCCAATAAAATAAAACAGAAACGATGATAAGATGCGACGTACAGCAAAATGTATTTCTTCTAGAATCGAGGTTAAGGGTTCCTCGTACCATTTTCCATACCCATTCTATTGAATCTATCTGTATATTGTTGAGATACTTCTATGATTCCAGTAAGATATAGCCACATACATCGTTTGGGTGAAAGTCTCGATCATAGACGCGAGCCACTCGTATGGCCCCCGTACTTGAACAGTTCTCGATAAGACATCTTCCAGAATTCGGATCAGCATTTTTAGTGCGTTTAGTTGCAGATTTTTTCAAAGTGCTGGTGAGATAGACCATTGCAAAAAGTTCAGCAAAGAGGAGAGTACGGAACAAGATGAGAGGTTGCGAATGAGTTTGACTCTGAGCGTTATTGTTGCTTTGTTTGTTCAAACACGATCACGTGATTTGCAGATTCCTTACACGGACGCCGAAGGTCATTGTCAACCTCGGACTGGGCTCGGAGGTTGGAGACAGATGGACCACAGCCATTGTTTAGTGCCTGGTCATACATTATCAGCCCGCGTATGACCCCATTCTTGCTTTAGGGCATCCATTTTGGGAAATTCTCGAAGTACGCCAAGGTAATTCTACGTTGTTCAGCGCTTTTTCTCATAGATTGGGCAGTCAGATTGGGCAACCGCGAACCACCATTATTTACATTGTTCTGACGGCTATAAAAGGGCGAGTACTTTTCATCCTACACTTAACTTTGTTTCTTCCCTCCACCTTCACTTCGGTTTCTTGTCACTCTTGCTACTTATGCATTATGTCCCAGCTTTCAGCAACACCGCGCACCCGGATTGCCCAGAACCAAAATCTCAAGTTAGCTGGCCGCTCTACCATTGTCAACCAAAGGGTGAAAGCAGTATCCCCAACAAGCGATCGTTGTATGGTGCTTAATCGTGAGAATGGAGGAGGGGTAGCGATTGACCTCTGCCATTCCTTTGGAAGAGGATCCTCTTCGAAGGACGATTTTGTATGTTTAATCTCCTCGTACGCCTCACATCAAACGTCGCTCACCCTTAGATCTCTAGATGACAAACTTAGAGTACCGCTGGGGAATGACGCGGAACAGTCTGAACCTGGATACACGCTACAATTGTTTCTTTTGCGATGGCGTGCTTCACACCATGTATGACAATGGGTCATGGTGCTTACTCCCATGCATTGAGGTCTTGCAGAGATACCGTGATGCAATGAGAAGGGATAACAGAAAGTATGGCGAACATCTGGCCAGGGAAATGCAGGTACGCAACTTTCCATTATTCCTCTTATTTACAAGTATTCATAATCTAGTATCCATAGCGAGATGATAAGATGGTGCACACCTACACATTTGTTGCCGTTAATTCCCGCATGCGTTTGACGCCCTTACTTGTTCACAATCCCGAGGAGTTGGATCAGGAGGGTAACCCGACATTCACAACTTACACCTTTCCCTTCGATATTCCCAAGATTCGATCCCATCTACATCCCAAATTTGTGATCCTCAGCTTAGGGTATCAAATACTCCGTACAAGTCATATGCCCCCTTCCGTTCTTGAACAAGGCCGCCTCGATGACTACCAGCACCACTTTGATTTGATCCAGGAACTGGTTGCTTCCTGGTGGAAGCAAGCTACCGTAGCAATGAAACGAGATCCAAAGTTTGCTCTTGTCAAGCACGTTGAGACTGTGGAAAAACCGATTCTACCGCAGATGGTGTCGCACAGTCAAAGTCACAAGGCAACACGGGGCCAAAGCAAGGCAAACGGAACCAGGCTTCAGCAGCGTCACAGCATCGCAAACTTGAAGGGGGCCACTCAGGAATCCCGTCAGCAAACGATCAGGAAGACACGTAGTACGACAAGCCTGGCGAAGAATGGCCTCAAGACCGCAGCGCCCAAGAAGCGACGTGGAACAAGAAGAATCCCTGAAGTCAAGGACACCGGTAAGAAAACCAGCGACATCATCGTAGAGACAAGAATTTTCGACCCCGACAATATCCCTGGCACCGACGACGAAGACAATGGGGAGTACGACGAGGACGACAATGAAGACATGCTACCTACCGTTCTCTCAAAGCCTAGCGCTTCAAAGGCTCCGAAGATTTCTGTGACCAAGGGGAAACGAGGTGCAGATGCTTATCCTAGCGCTTCCGGGTCCCTTCCGCCATCTCCAACGACCGAGGAGATGGTAGTACGCATGCGTACACGCTCGCTGACCCGTGCTGCTGCTGCTGCCTCTGCCACAGCTGCCGCCGCGGCGTCGGCTTCCGTCAGGGCCCCAAAGAAACCTCGTCTGGGCAAATAGTTTACTAGTGTAGTTCTGAAGCAGCATTGTTCTTTTACTTTCTCTTTCTTTTTGAATTGTATATACGTATCGTAGTCTTGTAATTGAAAGGTGTTATATCCCTTTCAATGCGGTTATCTAGTCTCTAAATAAATATCGTTTGTTGATTTGGAATTATAACTTCGTGAAACCTGAAGGCCTGAAGCTTGATGTATGTGACTTGTGGTTTTTCTAATCGGTCAAGTCTCTTATGAGTCGCTGACAGTGGATCCAGAGATAAGCATCAGGCTCGTGACTCGCAATATGAAGACCTGAAGAGACTTCAAAACCTCGCAGGTGCGCAACTTTGACTTTGACAGCGAGCACCACGCGACATTGGTCTGATGCACTCTAGCCAACGACTAATTGTGCGAGATTGCACGGTCTATATGGAACAATGTCGCATCGGCGCTTTCCCAGTTCACAGATAAGACAGACATCGGCACCCACTACGAAATTACATTTATGGACTCAGCGTATTGCTTACTACACTATCAACGTATTGCAAGGGAAACGGAAAGGTGAAGCTTGTAAAATTTTAATAATCGGTGTTTTATATTCAACTATGAAAATTCTTTCAAATTACAATCGATAGGCAAAGTCTTCGTGTAATCTGAACAAGTCTGGGACCAATTCTTGATACGATCAACCGTCCAATGAGAACACTCCGCTTGGTTGTCAATCATCTCGAAGGGCGATGCTGATGAACCTTCCGAGTCGTCCTCCATATTTCCGGAACAGTTCCCATAGGCTGTCCCCTGCGAGCCGTGCAGTTGCGGCATTTGTCGGTATCTTGAACAATCTCTTCTGGTAGGCAAACCTTCCAAGTCGCCAATCTGAGGGAGAAGATTCTTGATGTAGGTAGGCTCTCGATAGGCATGGTCGGGAGTGACCGATGTCCAAAGCTTATAAAGGGCGTTCGTGTACTTCAACCAAGGAAGAGCATTAAAGAGCTTTCTGGTTACGTGTCCAGGCACTGACAGTGTCAGGAGATGTAGTGTGTTCGAGAGGGACATGGTCAAATTTCAAACCCACGACGT
>NHTK01005772.1:0-16740 GCA_002938355.1 Panaeolus cyanescens | reverse complement strand
CCCCCCCCCCCCTCGGTCGAATTTTCGCGAAACGGGGTACTTACTAGTAGTAGGCATGTATGTAATCCAACGTCAAGTACGCCGAGGGATAAAATAAATGACAAGTGCGCTTATAGGGACCGACGGGAAGAAGTCTCACCATCCATTGCAGCAGGTATGCATAGATGTTAGATGTAGGGTGACAACGACGTGGGCTCGTCCACCGAGAAACCTAAGATCGGGTAAGATCTACTCAATTGTAATCCAAAGTCCGACATTCTTCGTCAAATCGAACACCCAAAGCACGTTCACGTCTCTGATGTCTCGCAAGGCAACAACACACCCTCTTCATCATCATCCAGCTCGTCCAAGACTTTCTAATCTCATAGTTCACCACTGCTCACCTGAGGGGAACCAATAAAGAGCAGTAAATTAATCAAATTAATCACAATTAAAAACCAAATCAATGACATCATATACCCATAAACACACAACTCACCCACGCTCTCAATCTTTCTCACTGGCAGGCCGCCTTTCTCAGTAATCTATGGACGGGCGTGATTGGATTCTAAACTTCGGTGATAGTTGTATTGTGTTGTATTATTGAATTGAATGGGTACTGGTCATCCTTCCAAACGCTTCCATTCATATTCCAACCCTTGTTTTTTTTCCTTGACGACGCCCGGAATAGCCGGCACCCTCGTTTCTACCCTGCCTTCAATGTCAATGGGCCACGTTGATAATAATAAGAACATCCTTGAAGTAGAGTACTGGTATTGCGTATTGATGTGAACACTATACGCTATGCACTTGATGTACATATTCAGTCTTAAGCATTCCATTCCAATGTCCATTCAAATTCAATCGAATGATGAGAGTTTGAAGACACAGGTAGACTATCTTCTCCCTCTCCTCATACCCCCGGTTGTTATGTTATCCATCCGACGAATTTACTATGATATCAACTATAACGTGTACATAGTATTAGTTCTATAGAGCTCGTTTTACCGAGAATAATCAATGAAATGTGCTTCGAACAGTACTCACCACTGAATCAGGGAAGACCAGTGGGGTATTGCGCATCAGTGCAGGCTCGTATCACTCGTCCTCGTGAGCCATAGAACTCCCTTTGGTACCAATGTTTGTACTCTACCTAACATCAACTCAAACTCTATATTCCGCATCATCCTTCACCATCAGAAAGATCAGATTCACTGGAGACTCCCAAGCCCGCCGAGTGCTGATTGGAAGCGCCCATCAAAAGCGCAGATCAGTGCTTTACGCGGTGTGTGGCGGTTTATAAATATTATATCCGATGATATTGGATGTTGGATTACAAGACCTAGTGATACTAGTAGTGGAAGTACAAGTATATGCGTGCAACGTGGCTCAGGCGTTGCGTATTGAAGATGTGTGTAGTGTAATACGGTCACCCCAGACAGAGTCCTCAACATTCGATGCTCATATACTATTTTCCTATCTACTCTACACACTGGCAAACACCATTCGAAGCCTACAAAATCGGAACCATTACACAACAAGTCGAATCTTATCAAACCTCCCAAACTCAGCGACTCCACAGACGGCCAATCTACCCCACCGACACAATGATCTACGTACGCGTATGGTAACAACACAGAGCTCGAGTTAATTTTAAAGTTTCTCGACATCACCGTTGTCATCATCATACCATACCATACCACACCACACGGCGCTCGGTGCTCGGTGGTCATAGGCGTTCATATATGCGCATACATTTACAGAAGTTAGGAAGCCTGACAACCAGTAACATTAATATTCAACTTGAAGGCTTCGAATTCTTCCACGTCGCAGCCTTTACGATTCACGTATATGTACTATACGTATGACGGTCATGAGAAACATAAATGGGCCATACCTATGTGCTACCCGCAAATCGGAACCTAATATATATGTATACGATCCCTTATACGACTCATCACTGCGAGTGGTGCGGCCATGTGTTGTGGAGACCCATCAAGCTTGCAGCTCCAACAACTGGCATGTCAGTGTCATACATACAGCGCTAGCTCCAACACCTCGCGTGGCCAGATATTTGGAGATGTAGTGCCCATATCTGGGTACTGACTGCGCCGTGCGGTATACCGACATATGAATAGGGGCTACGATGACCATTTCGGACATTCGAGAAGCGCCGTTGCGGTAGTTGTAACGATGAAATAGAAAATGACGAGGCTCTGCTTGCTTTACTGCTCTTCTCATGATCAAGGAGCTATTCAGAATTACTATTCTCGCAAATAAACATAAGTAAATCATAGTAGGTGATTCAACTGGTACCCTTTTAGATGTTTGATGTGTCGAGCGAGGGAGTGATAGTTGATCGTAAAAATGAGGCTTGCGTAAAGCCTTATATCCGTCCAATAAGTAAACATATCAATGCGCAAGACATTGAAAAACTACCGAAGAGAAATGAACTACTTAGATTTCAACCCTCGAATGCCTGAATAGTTTAGCTTTCAAGTATTTTGTCGTAGCCCGCAGGGTGGATACTACCCTGCTATACCTCTTTATGCTATAGTAGCCGTAGCTGCAGGCTGCTCTACCCTACGTATAATGCCCACAACTATACCGATACCGATAGGTATCTCGAAACGACCACTGAGCCTTAGATACTACGATAGATTCAGCTGAGACCGGAGGTTTTATCAGGTTTGCTGATGGTGATTTTGTCACATCGAGAAACCCCCCTTTATGCCCAGGGTGACGTCGATTAGTAATAAATAGGGTTCTACGTGCTTTTTGACCTTTGAACGACTGTATAATAGGTTAATAACCTACTATCTTACGCCCACAATGACCACAAGGTTTTCATGTAGGTACTCCAACAACGCCGGTACCGATCATGAATACCATAGTACCTCGAATCCCCCCAATGTAGTGCAAGTGACAAAGATTACCAACCCATCTTCCAACCCACGAAACCCTCAACGTCAGAACTCTCGGATTTTGACCTGCAATCCCGAAACGTGGGAGGATGGGAGCAATCCCGCTGACCCGGTCCCCAACCATGCCCAAAAATAGCGAAAAAGCTGTTTTAAGCAACAGAAATTGAATGCCAGCTCTCGCCGCAGCATTTTTTAATAAGTATATGCTTTTAAAGGTATGTAATGTAATGTAGCATAATTATAGACCCCGCCTACATAGAATTTACATCGCAGCACCGTATGGCAGCCCGTGTACACGACGAATTGGCATCACTTATCTTATGATCCGGTTAAGAAAATCCCGTCCATCCCGACGTGTTTATCGAGGCTTCGAAGCCGGCTCCGCAGCACCTTGAGCGTCAGTAGTCATGGTATTTTACTGCGACTTGATTTTCTCCCCACACATAGATATATAAATAGGACGATACACCTTCGAACACCGCCCTTGAGGTCATTTAGGGTACATACTTTTAAAACTGCGCCGATCTCGGTAATTGGGGTGACTTGTGTGCGTTCCCACCATCCCAAGAATAAGGGATTTTTCGAGGCGTGGTAATAGTAAGCCATATCTACCCGCGCCTGTATATTGTAGAAGACAATAAAAACCTTTCTCTCGGATACGGTGTGACTTTTTGAGCACGCTTATTTTCCATGTGTAATATTGACGGTTTGCACCCTCTGACGATATGTCTGACATCATTTCCTTTCACCTTCAGCTACAAATGTTACCCTGCTTAAACAGTGAAAGAATACATTGGTATTGGGACATCTAATCCATCGATGGACCATTTCTGTTCGGTTGAGCAACAACCGTGACGGCCACCGTGAAGGGGGTCACCAAATGCAGACTTTATCGATTCAAACGAGAGATGAGTACCAATCTCGATACCAGTACTTAGTGATCCTGCGTGTACTACAATGGTGATTACTAGTGCCGCCACTGAAGTTAAAATGGACTTAAAACGGTGAACGAAAGGTAGTTTCTATGGATATCAGTTGAGAGCGCCATCTCGCCCCAAGGTTCCGAAATGCGTCGATCCTTTCGCTCCACCCGCTCCAGGTACAAGGGGGGTTGAATTCACCACTTCATAGCGCTAGTACCTGTCCTCCCCATGGCCTCTGCGTGGTGAAGAGGACTAAAAGTGACCCACCTTTTGCCCGTGAAACGTGGTAGAGAAGCATAGGGAATGTCATGTGGAATGTAAGCTAGCCATATTAGATGTTAGTTCGGCTTACTGTAGCGCTCATGTCAAAGCACCTGTCACCTTTGTGTCACCACCCAATTTGTTGAGCTTCGAGGGTCCACGGATTTGAAGGGTCGCAATTGAAGTTGTTCTCATGCCTACTGTACGGATTAGGAAGAGTGATTGATTGGGGGATTATAATGAGAAATCAGAATTCTTCTCTGAATAAAAAACCTGGTGCATGCTCGAAAGTTACCTTAATTGACTCAGGGTCTGTTCAATGCATTTTGACTTATGCAATTTTTTTGGTTCATACTGTTCCGGAAAACACAGCCAACTAAAGTGCTGGCCAGGCTGCTGCTGTAGGAATTGGGAGTTAGTTTATGGTAGTTAGATCCATTTTTCAAGGCAGCCGTAAAACGTGCGAACATTGAGCTGGTTGATGAGCGTCACCTGCATTTACTGTACTGTGCCGAATAAGAGAATAAGCGATGGGACACTTCTCGAAATTTATTGGCTCGAAATTCAAATTTCGGTTGGAAGTAAAACGGTATTAAATCCTCTGATCGTGCGATGGTCTTGCAAGCCGACGGGATTATTCTTTAGGAGCCAGAAGGGTTGTCGCGAATGAGCATCTATGAGCATTGAGCAGGAATCAAGGGCCAAGAGCCAAGGCGGAAGGAAAGGCAGGTAAAAGGATTTAACAAGCGCATCAGTGATGGTTTGATCAATTGATGAAAGCCGACACTAGCGCTAGCGCCGTTGCTACCCAATCGGTGTACATCGTAACAGCGCGCTCGTGCCGAATACCGACATTTTCCAGTTTGCTGGATGAAAGAAAAAAAAACATGTTGGATGTTTAGTCGACTCAATCAGTCGTTTGAATGAAACTTCTGATATTTGTGCGGGTGCTGTAATGTGTTTAAACCAGCGGTCGTAATCCCTGAAGCTCCTATATATCATGATTATTTCGAAGTATATATTGCCTCGTCGCAGCCACGACGCAGTAGTTCTTTAGACACGACACGATGAATCAACTAGAAATTCAAAATACCGATAACTCAAAAAGTTTGATTGACAAGAAAGACCGTGATGACTTGATGATTTTGAACACAGGGTGCTTGAACCAGAGACCAAGGCCTCACAGTTCAGCGAAAACACAAGCCACAGCTAGGGGAGAATTTTGCAACAAGATGTCAGCGAGTTTCAGTGAAAGAAAAATGCATTGGGTGTCTATGAGAGCCATATGCGAAATCTCGGACGTCGCCGACAGACCTGTGGACAACACCGAAGAATTCACATTGGCGGGCGACAAGAAAATATAGAGCTTTAGCCATATGTTAAAGCAGAAAACAAGCCGCCTGGAGACATAAGAAGGGAGGTAGCACGGCTGTGATGCGCACTATAGATTGAGTCCGACCAACACAATGTTGGGGTTCCGTATCCTGCATCAGAATATTAATGAGCAAGAACCTTGGGAAAATCTCAATCAAGAGGGGCCTGAATACTGCAGAGCATCTGTGGACGACTGTTGTTGAAACTTGAAATCCTAAGAAGCATGATATGATTTCTAGAATATATACTTTGGGTGATTCAATACTAGTCTAGATTTCCCAGCGCGATAGGAAATCTTTGGCTCACCGTGTTGAATCTTGGATGCATCATCGGCCTTCTATCTAAGCTCCGATTGTGCAAACGATGAGCACATAGGAGCACTTACTGCCTCTCGAGCCCAGGTAGACGTGTACGCCAAAAGCCTACCCAAACTCTGGGTGTGTCAAAACCGTCTCTCGCCAATGGTGAGGGGGTTCGTAAACGCAGCAGGGGACGTGGATTGTCCAAAGACGGTGCGAAATCCTTGCCATACTCAAGTCGTTCGGTAGCACATATAGCTATCTGAAAGCGATGTGTTATATTAATATTGGGCTAATTGCGGTTGTTTTATGGGAGAATATACTCGCTCCGGAGGGCCTCGGATTTGTCTGTCCTGTAAGAAGACCCTATTAAATGCTACTAGCTGGATTCGTTGAGATTTTATAGCCGAGAAACTAAGACCCACCGACTTTAACTATCGGACATGACTGATAATACGGATGACCTTCATCCCATCGATGATGTCACGTCGCAGTTGCGTGATTTTGATGATGAACAGCTTTTAAAAAACTCCATAAAGTGAGTGCCAGCACCGCGACTTCAGGTATTCTTGTAGACTTACATTTTCGGTCTTGAAATGCCATGTATCAGTCGGGTCACCGGTCACCAGCTCTATCGCATAATTTTGCTTGCATTCGGCGGCAAGACGCCACTGGACGCACAGGTTACCAATAATACAATTCGTCGACGTGTAAAGGAATTAGTGGCCTAAATGCAAACAAGTGTATACGGGCCGTTCAGGTCACATTCAAGACGCAACCACTATGTGGTTCATTGACAACGAATCATCCAACCGGCATGGACTTCTGAATAGATCCATGCCAAAGGAATCTCAAAGGAGAATCAGCATTTCTGAACCGATGGATCGTCGACGCAAATATCAAGAAAAGACGTGGTATTCCAACAAGTATAACGACGTTCTAAATTCGCAGCAAAGCAACTCGCCTACAGGTTGGTGGAATCGATTGGCTTCACAAGTGTCATCTTGACCTTTCCACGTTGCGTATTTTTATCCTTTTCAACTTCGATGCGGACCGTAACTTTATCAAAGACGGAGATGGTGGCGTTCCCATCAGCTGACGGGATAGTGATGGTGTAGTTGTCTGCATCGAACTGGGTCTCTTGCTTGAACATGACCAGACCCTCTATTCCGAGCCTGAAAGGTTTGATCGTTATGTAGGAGCACATGTCCAATGATGAAAGGAACGTACTTGGAAACAAAGACTCCCACTCCGTTCTTAAAAACCCTTATCACGAACGCGTCCTCAGTAACGGCCGCCTGCTTGGATTTATTCCCTGCTCCTGATGCTTCTAGCGTCTTTTGTTCCTTTTCGTTCCTGGCTTTGAGAGCAAGCCCCACATAGAATTCAACGCTCGCTCGACTAGCCATTTGGGCCATGCGATGCCTTCTGTTAACTACATCGAGGACGCGGTCAACATGGGACTTGGAATGAAGTGAAGGATGGAGGGGCGTGTAACCAATAGCAGCCGAAAGTTGACGATGAGCAAGAACGTCTGGCGCAGCAAAAATATTTCAGTGGGAAAATTGAGGTTGTCATGTGAAGCCACTCACCAGCATATCGACGAATGGGACTAGTGAAATGGGTGTAAATAGGGCTAGCGAGACCATAATGTCCGAAAGTGTCTTTGCCAACACTGCCTGAGCAGAAGTATTCTGCTGATAGCATGCACCGCGTAGCCATGATGCGAACAAGAGTGTTGAAGGCAGGTTCAGATGGGTCCTAAAGTTTACCTGTTTTAGTGGACAGTTGTCATACGACTGGGATTTCACTGACCAGACATAGATCAAGAGACGCAGCTAATGCACCGGAGCTTGAGACGTCGAGCTTCAACCCCTTGCGCTTCATGAGAATATCTTGGAGCTTTTCGAAGTTTGTTTTGGGTGGTGGAAGATGCCGTCTACAACAGTCCTTTAAAATATATTCTAAAATGATGTTTGGCAGCGTACCTCAGAACAGCAGTTTGGGGGAAGGTGTCTTCAATCTTTTTCGCCACACTGATGTTGGCGAGCAACATAAACTCCTCTACCAAACTATTGGTCTCTCTCATCTCCTTTTGCTCAACATCAATGGGATCTGAGGATTCGGCACTGTCCAGATGGATTTTGACTTCAGGTGAAGCAAGGTTCAACGCTCCAGCAGCCATACGCTGTGCTTTTAATTTCAGCGCAAGAGAATTGAGCAGTCGGATGCTTGCGGTGAGATCATCTTGTTGGTGTCTAGATTGTAAATGATGTAAGTCAGAACAGCATAATATGAGGGTAAAATTGACTGACGGATCATCCTTCCTGATCTGAGCCTCTTCATAAGTGAAGGCAGCTTTCGATGCAATGACCGACTTAGTAAACCTAACGTTGACTATTTCGGCTTCAGGTGTCAATTCCTATTGAATATATGTATATATGATCAGACAACAAAGGTCATTGAAATACACCATAACATACCCAGATAGCAGAGAAAGCGAGGCGTTCTACGAACGGCCGTAAAGAACACAAATTGGTTCCGAGGAGAGCAGGCAACATGTCAATACGTTTATCAACGAGGTAGACTGTTGTCCCTCGTGATGCAGCCTCGCTATCCATCGGCGTGTCTGGATGGACGAAGTGGGATACATCAGCAATATCTATAGCATATGAATTAAGTAACGTCGTCTTCAGTTTCCCCATCATGCACTTACGGACACCAGCCTCAATATTCCCGTTGGGTAATCGTCGCGCATGGAGCGCATCGTCAATATCCTGGCAGCCTATATAGCGAGGATTATAATTAACAAAGATTCAGATAAAAGATGACAACAAACCTGGAGGGTCAATACTGCAAATGAGAAGATCCCGTAGATCCTCTCTGCCTCGCCATTCTGGACTGGTATCGCTCTTTGGAGGCACTACCCATTGGTCTCCCTGTGGGGGTAGGCAATCCAAAATGGCTTTGCCAAAGGGTCTGTAAGGCACTTCAAACTCCAGCAATAGACTCTCTTGTTCCGCTTCCTTGCTCTCTGCTTTTCCCAATGCCCTCACAAAGTGACCCTCTGGATAGCGCGAGGTAACCTCCCACCTATCAATGGTAACAAGGATTTTTTGACCGATGAGGGAAGGGGCTTGGCGTGTCCGTATACGAATACGTGGGAGAAGTCGAGATACTGGTGTGACAAAAACAGTTTGTTGAGAAAGTGAGGTGGAGTTGGAGGATGTGAGTGAAGTGCTGTCGATATGGCAAACGTAACTGGGCAGAAATACATTAGTTAGACGAAATTGTACGTCGGACTGCAGCACATACGCTCTCCAATTGCGCTTTATGATGCCCACTATACGCCCAGTTGGTTGCTTTTCTGACGAACGGCTTTCCGATCGGCTGAGTTTCGATTCGGCCGCAGTTAACTGGTGATCTTCATCTTCGCCCTCGTCTCCAGAATCTTCGACATCATCATTCTTTAATGTCGCTAGTGGACGTGTCAGCTGGAAGATAAACAAAAAATTTGGAAGGCACGACTAACAATCTTGATCTATGACTTCATCGGCAGGTGCCTTCCACTCCTTTTCGTCGAAAACCTCCACGACGACAATGTCGCCATTGACGGCCCGGTTCATATTCTCTCGCCCAATGAGAAGAATGGGTTTTGTGAAAGCTGGGACGGCAACACTTCCTTCCAGGTAGTTGTACTGGTTGGCATTGAAATGGCCCTGATGAAGCTCTCCAGCTTTAATGCCAGCCATTAAGGTGCCAGTGGGAAGATACTGGGGGAATATAAGTCATGAAGCCAGACATTAATATGGGGTACATACTTCTGGGTACAGTGCTTGTCGTCCGGCAGATGCTTTCGTGGGTTCAATCTCCTCTGATACGGACGCAAGAAGATCCAAAAGTTGCGTAGAGTTACTCATGCTCTCGACGTATTTGCGGACTAGCACAATTTATGTGAGCTAATGAAAGTCATGTGTCGCTTTGTATGAGATAGAAGATACCTGATAGTGTACTAATCCCTGAGCTTTCGGCCTTCTGTCGATTAGCTGCATCTTCTGTCAGAAGAACTACCTTTGGTATTGAGGGAGGGGCCTGTCCGCGAACCACAGGGCGTGTAAGCTTTATATGGGAGTTGTACCACGCTGTTGCTTTCCGAATGCCTGTTTTTTTTTTTTTTGAAAGTGTAAGTGGACATAGTTGATAATCGTCAAAGGCTTGTGGTACCTCTATCATTACGGTCATTGGGCGTCTCCTCAGGTTGTCTTACAACTGCTGTATCTCTGATAGACGTTCAATTAGTCATTTAAAGAAAGGAAAACCGGTCCTACGATCTGTATTCGTTGTAAAACACCCAGATCTTTTTCTCGTCCATCTTCGACAACGCCTTGAGACGATTGTACAGCGGCAATGATCTGTGGCGTACTTCCTCCATCACGGTTTGTAGCAGGATCATGGGTGGGTTGAATAGAGGTGATTCTACCAAGTCCATCTAGACAGACTGTGTTATTTTCGTGTTGACCATTAACATTGTCGACTAAATGGTAACTGGACGCACCTGTGCCAAAAACACATTGGTATCAGGTAGAATATAGTGACCTTTTGGAAAAGCTGGGTGGTTTAAGTCACCCTGTTCTGGCAGTGCTTCTGCATCTGGGGTACTGCACTCCCTGCACCCCTTGATTCCACAAGAAACATCATCGCGTAGATATCGTTCCCTTAAGACTGCAGTTTTGGTCAGATTTGTCGCGGTGAGCCGCAGATCGAAAGATGTACCTTTTATAACCTTCCCTCTGGCAGTTTTTTTAAAGAATTTTCTTTGCGTCTCGACAGCTTCAGACCGCGGTCTCTTCAAAACCGTTATTTCGACCATGGAATCGAAAGCAGACAGTGGCAAATTCGCAAAAGTAATATTGCTTACTATGATGTCACCCGACCTGTTACCATTCTCCCACGATCCGTAACGGTCACATTTACCTGTCAAACTCTGATTTCGGTAATCTCTGATTCTTGAATCAATCCTTTGCATCAGGTCCAATTACCAGAAGCAGTGTCTATCGCAGAATCTGAAAGGAATCTCTTTAAGTGGTTATAATCATAATCATGACAGAAGGCAATGTTTTGAAAGCATGGATTATGCTTTGCACCTGTGTCATGATAGTCATCATTGGAGGCCACGATGCAACCATGCGTCGGAGAGAAATATAAACCCAACATCTGTACGGCGCTTAAGTACTAACCACACAATCTACCCCCATCAACATACACTGCTTCAATGCCATCGTAATGAATCCATTTTTCTCTATATGATGTGAAAAATTGACATACTACTGGCTTTATTGTAGGCTGCTGTACACCGCAGAAACGATTGGTATCCAATCCCTCAACCCCACCACAGACTTCGTCATACTGTGCGCATTTAAATACCGTTCTACGATAAGCTATCCTAACTATCGTTCCATAGTGTTATAGGCAAAACTGGCAGCGGTAAAACAACGGTAAATGTATTTCATGTCGATGTTCCGTTTATCTAACCAATTGCCAGCTTATTCGTAACATCACAGGGGTCAACCTCGGAGTGAACGACAGTATGCAAGGATTGCCGACAGAAATCAAAATGGTTGCTGTCAAGTTCCCATCCCCTGAAAGCGCTGGTCATTCTCGTGTTGTGTTCATTGACACGCCCGGTTTCGACCAAGGCAGCCTTACACAGGAATGCGTTCTCGAGCAACGCATTACAAAACACTTGATTGAAATGAAGTCGATAACCTTTTTTTGCTCGTCATTTATGGGCAGCTGACGTATCTACAGGAAGATAGGAGCTTGCATCAGCTCCATTGTTTATCTATCCGCCATCGACGACCCAGCTATTATCAGACATCTTAATCAATACAAGCGTCAAAACCCATCTCCATCCGGCTCCCCAACCTCGCCAGGAGGACAACTGCAACCACCTTCTGTTGCGTCTTTGGCAGAACCTGCAAAATCGACGTCTTCGCTTACTTTGACGGAGCAGCTTTTCCAGCGCATCTTGAAATGGAGAATATATTACTCATCGCAAAGCGATCAGCATTCCCTCTTCTTTTTAACTACCAATTGGTCAGACGGTTCACAGGGTCCAGATTTGCCAACATCTGACGCTAAATTATGGGAGGATTTTGCTCGGGAGGATTTAACCAATATGTGGAAGAAAAAAATCTCAGCGACCGCAAAACCGTCTTTCCTGCTAGGTCGTTTATCTGCTACTCAGATTAGCGCCTATGAAAATCTCGCTGAAATCCTGAGCTTTTCGAAAACATCATTGGCTTTCACTTTGATCGAAGAAATTCAACAAGCCACGACACACGCAAATCAGGTCCTCTCCACGTTTAGTACCTTAGATGCAACCTTGAAGATCCTTCAAGATTCGTCAACTGATATCGACGTCAAGTGCGTGTCAAATCGTCTACGTTAATCTTGATTTCTTATCAGATGACCAGGCCTGGTTTTATATATTCCGATGACTCCGACGTTCATCTATCCAACAAGGACGTTATAATCGCGTAGGTGAACTTGCTCGTCATGTTTACAGTGTATTTATTCTGTTTGACCTAGTGTTCTGGGCCTGACTGGGTCCGGAAAAAGCGCTGTATGTAAAACGTCACACAGGGACATTCCAAAACTGACAAATCTTCCATGCAGTTCATCAAGGCGGTGACGGGAGTTGACCCAGGTGTAAACCATGATCTGGACTCTGCACAAACAGGAATGAAGATTATCACGATGGACCGTCCGCAACTAAGCCTTTCTCGCATTGTTCTCGTGGATACTCCTGGGTTCAACGACACGAACCGATCTGATCTACAGGTATTCAAATTGATATCAAACTGGCTCAAAGAATCGTGCGTTTCTAGTTACATTGTCAAAACTTCACTTTGACTCACAAATTTGACTGATAGATACGGAAAAAACGCCCTTCTCAATGGAATCATCTACACGCATCGTATTACCGACAACCGAATGTCAGGAAGTTCATTCAGGAACCTCACTATGTTTCAAAAGCTGTGCGGAAGGAAAGCGTTCTCGGGGGTTACGTTCGTTACGACTATGTGGGATGAAGACCCGGAGAACAACATGGAATCCTTCAAGTCACGAGAAAAGCAGCTCAAAGACGAATTTTTGAAGCCCTTTATCAAGAATGGAGCAAGACTTCTACGTCATCAATCTGAGGGCGACACTGCATCTGCGCATAGTATCATCTCCGACTTTACGGCCGACAGCAAGAAGGCGTTACTTGTGCAAAAGGAGCTCGTGGATTATAGGAAAACACTCCAACAGACCCAAGCGGGCCAGGCGATGTACGACAAGCTGGAATGCATGATTCAAGAGCAGCAGGAGATTGCTGGCAAAGAGACATTGGAGCAAAGACGGAAAGGGCTCCTGGAGAACATCGCTCGTATTGAGAAGGATTTGAACCAGATGTCCCTCCCATTACCCCCGTTTCTTTACAACCTCTTCTACCGAATTAGGCACGGTGCTCCATGGGAAATCTCCATCAAGCTCTGGACACCCCAGGTCTTGAGGCCTCGAGTGAGGTCTGCCGCAGTCTGAGACGAAGGTGGTGACTTGTTCTTAGTTTGACTGGGTGTTCTTTTGTACGTAGCTTGTGCATCGCGTCTAAACTTTTACTGAACCCCTGTAAATTGCAACCAGATCCTGGCAGTACTTAGTCTAAGAGCGCAAATCAAGTACGAATGAGACCCATCATGTAGACCTCTTTCGATAGTCAGATTCATAGGAGGACTCAAGAACTGCTTCAGCTTTTGAGATATTTATTTGAACATAGACATGGACGAAAGTCCTTTAGTAACATGGATATTGAATATCGAATCTTGAAAGCTTGACGACCCATTGTTGGATAAGGGTCTAAACATCTCAAATTGGCATCAATTGATGACAACAGATTTCTCTGCTTGAACCGCAACCGCATCCGCATAAACCCATTCCTCAGCAATCGTCAGGCTCGGTGCATGTACGGACACTCTAGGAGCCAGCAAATACGAATCAGAATACAATTCCACTGGATGATTGTATTTTTGTGGCATTTGAGGCACTTCCCAAGAACAAAGATCGAACAATAATCTGATGTCGACAACCGTTTACCAACAGCTATTTCTGATCCCTTGAGATTGAAGAAAGACGCCTTAAAGTTGAGGTATTCAAATCTTTTGAATTTGCCGTCGACTGAGGCACACGGTCACCGTGGTATGTCCACCACGAGATCTCAAGAATTCAAGGGGAGATGATTCTTATAGAATGACCAGGATTTACCATTTCATGAAGTAACGGACCTCTTGTTCAACAAGGTCAAGGCAGTAATGACAAGAAGTAATGATATGGGACCTGAATCCGGAACGTTGCTCACCATCAACCATCTCCCACCTGAGGTCCTCGCTGCCATCTTCCACACTTACATGTTCTGCGAAGGCGAATCCGTCCTCATCGATCCTGGTCTTGAAGGAATGGTTTCCGTCTTTTTACCCGGCCCTCGTTCAGCGCCGCTTCTGTTCTGTGGAGTCTGTTCTTATTGGCGGAATGTCGCCATTTCGACACCAGCTTTGTGGGCTGCTATCGCTATCCGTCAAACCTTTCATCTTGGAACTGTCGAGTTATGGCTTCAACGATCTCAAAATCACCCTCTAAGCTTGTTTGTCTCGTTGGATTGTTCCGTGTCACCCGAAATTAAGCCGCTGGTTCCCCGTCTTTTGGAAACGCTCTATGGTCATATACCACGGTGGCAACAAGTCTCTATTCGTCTGCCGAAGCCTGAAGATACATACAAATTGGTTTTCACACTTATTCCCAATGAAGGAGAGTCTTCAGCTGTTTTATTGCAGAATCTTCAGCTATCAAGAGAATATCGCGAGTCGGCCCAATTGGACCCTGAAGCCCTTGCCCGCTTGTCTTCGTTTCCTCACTCCACGCTACGACGCTTTTCTTGGAGTGGATTCACAACCCCCGACCCGTCACACATGTCGACCACCCTATGGACCAATTTGCAGCAGGTGTCGCTTGAAAAAACGACGACGGGCAGTTTATACCTCTTCTTGAAAACCTGTCGCAACATACGCCATCTAAACATCAACGCTCTACACACTGTACCCGACGATCCCAGCGGGCTGCCTATAAAATCGACGACCGCTCGAAACCTTCAAACTTTGAACGTTGGCTTTGTGATGGGTAATCTGATGAGTTCATTTGAATTCCTGCGCACTCCAAACCTCAAGAGACTCAGTTTCCAACACAACGGTTACCCACGAGGTCAAATTACTGCCCTTCAAGGCTTTCTCGAACGATCAGGATGTAATCTTCGTTCTCTTTTTATTGTATGCAAGTGGCCATCTTTCGACGAGGCCGAAACCGAGAAAATGATGCAATCCTCTGTCTTCACCTCAATCCCTCACTTGTCCTTGCGAATATCCGAAAAGGCGTGCGATCCGACTTTTCCTCAGGCCATCATATCGGAAACGCTACCCCAACTTCAACTTGAATGGAGGGCGACTGCTTATGCCCGGTATGAGCCAAAAAATCGTTCATATCATCTTGGATGGGGAACGCTTGATCTTGCGCGTATGTATAATGTTGACTATCCGTTTCTAGTCAAAGATAGCAAGCCGTCGAGGAAGTGGGCGGTGTCGTTGAGCGATGGCCCTTGGACTTGTGCGTGATTTATGGGTACCGATTATGGGAAAGCGGGGGCAATGAGCGCTAGCCAGTGGGTACCCTTCAGCGCGCATGTGACTTGGTGGCTACATTAAAATTCTATCAAGACTCACTAGTACTCACTCGGGATATTAGTGCACCGACTGTTTCGCACTCGCACTCCTTGTTAGTGAACATGTACGCGTATCATTACATCCAACCCTCCACTCCTTCACAACAACGACTTGCGCTGCTTTCTTCACAGTTGAACTTGAGCCCTTTGCCGTGACTGCGACAATCGTGATCAAGCACATATTTCTATGATACAAGTATTTATACCGCTTGTGGTACATATTGCCAGATTGAACTCCGCCCCTTTCTATAGGTTCAACATCCACCACCGCGTCAGTGTTCACCGAAAATTTTATGCATCACATCCCCCAAAAACCTGCTCATTGCTTCGCCATCTTTCCAAGCGAGCAACTTCTCGTCATGGAGAAGAGGATCGCACTGCCCTTTAACGAACACTATCTCCAATTTTTTCAATTTGCCCCACTTTCGAGTTTGTCTCTGGACCCATCTCCTGCGCAATCGAAATGCCCTCCTAAACCTTTTTCCCTGGATGCAGCGCAGCCAAAAACCGTCCAATCAATCGAGGTTTCGCACTGACCGTGGTCCGGTACAATTTTTGAGTACGAACAAAAGTTTGATTGTCATGACGTTGCACGGATTGGATAGGCTTGCGAGTGCCGTTGTCAGCCATTTGCAATTGATATTATCCAGCCGCTGGCTAGGATGCACAGGGTAAGCGACTTCCTCTGAATCGATACCGGAATTGAGGCCATTCAAGGCAGCGATTGCTAGCGATTGTTTGTATATTTGAAACTCAGCAAGCTCCGCTTATAAAGTGGTCGAATCGAGGTACCGCCGTACCAACTCAGCCCAACTCTGCGGGAGGGGTCTCAATGCTCTTCATTATCAATGTCCATGAGTCAAGACCTTGAAATACAGCTGGATTTTTTTAAATGGCTCTTTATCAGGTCCCGCCATGGCAAGTCCCTAAGATTCCGCAGAATGTTGCCATGAAGTGAACCGAACGTTTGTGGGTCCACTTACAAGCTCGCTACTGTACAAGGTGGGCATTATTTTTTTTTTCCTCTTATTCCCCTTTTTAATTCTTGAAATCCAGCCTTTATATAAACTTGATCATGCTATGAACTGACGCTGGATACGGGTTTTTGTGTGCCACGGTCTGCCACCGTCACCGTGACGAGCGCCTGTCCAATGATTGTTTTCCAGTGA
>NHTK01005771.1:0-16657 GCA_002938355.1 Panaeolus cyanescens | reverse complement strand
TCCACCCAAAACTCGCTTAAGGGGGAAGTGATGGAAGGCACTGTACATTTGAAAGGGGGTTATGAAGCAGCTGGGTCTCCCTTAAAGTCCAGAGCATGGGGATTAACGAGCAGAATTCTGCCATTGGGCGATAAGGCGGTCAATAAACCCATGGTGCAAGACCGATTATCAGCGAGACAGGTTGGACATGGGGTCTGCGTCGACGCCACCCCCAGACTCTCAGACTGCTGATCGGTTGCGTTGGGTGTTGGAACTTGGAAGTCGACATGTGTAAGGTAGGTAGCGTTACCTGTGAAACGAATCGAAATTGAAGCCTTGAGAAATTGCTATATGGTTTTGTTATTTTGGCGTATTGATTATCATACATAACTTGTACAATGTACATCTTTCAGAAAACTTGGATTTGGTAGCCGGGACACAGAATACCTACACCAAATCCGCTTTGAGCAGTGATACACGCTGATACACGACACCCGCAATAGAAATCACCGAAACTGTATATGCTTCGGAAGATTACCGTATGTAACATGGGTATGTAACTTTTGTGTTTATCAGATTATACAGCCAACTCAATTGATATTCCGAATCCTCGCGAAACTCAACATTGAGGTGCACTTTTTATTGGCTATATACCGCTGGTCTCGCAATATAATATATACTGTGCCACAATCAGGTTGACTGATCTTTGGAGCATTAGAGGTAATATTGCTAATAGAATAGTGAGTTCGGGTTTTCCAGGTCCGTATACAGCGCCTCCCCGATAGCAAAGGACATCCTGCCTGCCCTGCCCAATCCACAAAATGAATTGTGTCATCTGAATTGCATAACCTGCGACTGGTGCGGTACTCCTCCAAATAGCACACTGTTACACACAGAGATATTAGATAGGTCCTCGAAAACAGGCGAGGGGGTGCTTTGGGATTATGTCACTGAGCATTGAGCTCCAGTGAGAAAGAGGAGATAACAGTGGAACATGAGAAAAGCGGAGAGGGGATGAAGTGCGTGTGGACGTGAATATCTTCTGAGCAACGCCATGTGAAAAGGAAGAACCAGTTATTTTAGACGCGCGTAGAAGCCAGCTCGAATTATTGGGAATCCCGAAGGATATAACGGAACGAAACACGGGAGTGTCTTCTCATGCTGCAGCGTAGTACCTGACTATTCCATCAAGCCATAAGTCGCGGGACGGAAGTTATGGTTATCCATAACAATGGGCCACAACTATACGTACCATACAATTCACATGCCGTCATTTTATGCACGACACAATGTTAGGATTTCCTGAGGAGACTTCGAGACGGTCAAAAAGCCACCAAGAGCCTTGGATGCCTACTTAAGTGACTAGTGACTGCTTGTTGGAAGGTGAATTGCAGTAATGCCGTGATGTGTCACGGCTGAGCGCAACATGTTGACATCCAAATGGACTCTATACTTGAATGAAACATTACGATACTCAATGACGAGAAGATTCCACAAGATAAAAATAGATTACCTGTCAGGACCTCGCTGCAAGAGGGCAATGGTGCCACATGCAAAATATGGGCAAAACGCACGCGTCTTTGCAGCAGATTTAAACGGCTCATCTATCGGAATTAATGGAAACGTATGCCATTGGGGTCTTCGATAGTTGGATGGCTAAATAGTCTGCCCAATTCGATAGTGTCAGTGTTGTCAAAGAGGACGCCACAGTACCCAGAGACACGTACCGTAACCCAGGTGGAAACTGGTGGAAATCAAAGCACGGGGCATGACGAAGTTGCATGCTTCGAATTCCCGATGACCAGGATGGTATTTCGGTGCTCAAGTACATCCGAGGCGTTTGTGGTGGGGCATAATCTCCATCATACTGTCAGTGGCCTTGATGGTGCCGAAGTAGCATCTGCAAAGATAGTTCATCGACGCCCAGCGGCTTGCTCAATTCCGGTGATGAATGGCACATATGAAAATGAAAACATGGGCAAAAAGCGTGATGGCAAGCATAGACCTTTCAAGATAATATACTGACACATACTCGTGTCATTGAGAATTGGATAAAAGTATCCGTTCAATTGAACCACATCCACGGAAAAGATGGAAGGAAAACGACGGATATCATCTCCTACTCCACCCGGTCGGTTTGCAGCAATGGACAGAGTAAAGTCAAACCAACATGAGTTACTCTGTGCAAACCCCCCTTTCGCGTGCCGAGGACATCATCGTTTGAAAATTCAAAAACGAAAAGACATTAAATGTGGTGCAAGCCACCCCCTTAGGTGCCACTTCCAGATCTGACATCTACCTCCGGTATTATCTCTGAGAGGTGGGTAAAGATGTGTGTGAGTACGCCGTTGATGTTTCGGTGAAGCCGGGAAATAATAACAGGTTGGTGTCTGGGGTCCTTACTCACTTGTGCAGCACAAGGCCAGGCTAAAAGTGCGCAATAAGTACGAGCTTCTTGCACAAAGAAGTGGCAAGAAATCGTTCATGTCATTTCGACGTTCTGGTTGGCGTGTCTTGTTTACCAAGAGTCCACAAGACATTGGCGAGGATACAAGACGCGTCGCTGATAGTTCTCCAGTCAATCTAGATGTTACAAGCCATTATACCAGTTGAAACAAGAATTCCGATTTACGACATAGCAGGCCAAGAATAAAAGCTTAAATGGAGGTCTTGAGGATGAAGATGAAGTCAAGGTTCGGGTGAAGGTCATTGCTTTGTTGTGAGGTGTTTGTTTTGAAAGGTATGATGACTAATGCACCGATGGTCCTTGTCTGTTCTGCACTTGTCCTTTATTCTGTACTACCTTCTTACTAGATATACACTTGCGAATTAATCCATACATCGGGGTCAATTTCGATTCAAACCATCCTGAGAGGCTCAAACGATCAGTAACCAGTCTACAGTTCTTTAATCTGACCTGCATCCAGCCTCTTCTCGCATTATCACTGCTTTCATTTACCAGCGATGGTGAGCTGTTATATTTTGTGAGAAGTTACAGGAAATGTTCAAAGTCTGCTATTGTAGTCGACTACATGCAAGAAACGTTTAATTCGTGACTTCAAGCGCCTCTCATCAGATCCACCAGGGGGGATCTCAGGAAGTCCTCTGCCAGATAATATAATGCTCTGGAATGCAGTTATCTTTGGTCCAGGTACGTCTCTGTCACTTTGCATACTCTCGTTTACAGTTTACCAACGAAAGATGAAATTTGTTCAATCTATAGGAGATACACCATTTGAGGATGGCACATTTAAACTGCTGCTGACATTTGACGAATCATATCCCAACAAACCACCCACCGTCAAATTCCTTTCCAGGATGTTTCACCCCAATGTTTATGCAAATGGCGAACTTTGTCTTGACATCCTCCAGAATCGCTGGTCACCTACATATGACGTTGCTGCAATTCTGACCAGTATTCAAAGCTTGCTCCACGACCCCAATCCCAACAGTCCTGCCAACGCAGAAGCTGCACAATTATATCGCGAAAATATGAAGGAATACGTCCGGCGAGTCAAAGCCACTGTAGAAGAAAGTTGGCTGGATCCAGAAGAAGTCACGGCTGCCGGATCTTCCTCATCAACTTCAGACTCGATGGACACATCAGAGGACGGTAACGGGGTCCAACAAGCGGCCTAGAGAGCATTGCTTGTTATGTTTTGGTAGACGTGGTCAGTGGTTTATACGGTTTATCTGCCAGGGTGGTCGTCTCATTTCTTATGGAAGACTCAGTTCCTTTGTACATACTATTCTGCATTCCATGGACTTATGCTTGCGATGCGCTCTTTCTTACTGCAACGCTACGTGCTCCACATTTTGGAAAGCGCGAAGCTGGTTTTTGAGCGTTTTCGTAACACCGTTGTACTTTTCCCCCTATATCCCGAAGCATCATTTTCTTTCACTCTCGCTACACTCGCATTGATTTTACCCACTTCTATCCCCTTTTCATGCTGCCCTTGGTATCACCGCGATCTAATGGTCATAATATAATGAATTCCTCCAAATCACAGCGTGTTGGTAGCACACACGGCGCACTTGTAGTAGCCGCGTTATCTTCGCCTTTACCGCTAGACCGTCAAGCTATGGTAATTGAGATTTTAGACAGTTTAATATCATGGTCATTTTATCAACACTGAGGCGTACAGCACCAGCTTTATCAAGCGCACTGCCAGCCTTGCACAGGTTTTTATCGGCCTTTGATGGATGGAGGTGATTCGCACAGCCGCCTTGATTGGCGCTTGCCATGCCGTCTTCGGCAAGCTGGCTTCAACTTTGCTCACTATGCCCATTGTTTTGCGAGGGGACGAGAAATGCCTTGAACTATCGTGCAAGAGTGTAAAGATAGTTTATGGGGAGTCATTCGCCGGAAATATTCACTATTTTGAGTTATACCGATGGCATAATCGACGATATCAGTGAACTGACGCTGGGCCGGAGAATCAATACTACCAGCACCGCTTGCCTTTGGGCATCTGCCTCTCAGAATTAATTATGAGTCACTTTTCTCCACACATATTTGCTTTTGAAACTTCCAGTAGTCGGAATATACTTGTCCGATGGGAACTTCTGAAGGTGAAACGGGGGCGAATTGTTTTTGATTATCTTTGAAGGAGGGCATGCACACGCGCGCGTTAGAAGAGAGGTCACAAGTTTCGCCCGGAGCTTACGGTACGAGCTCCCTGACCTTGACACCTCGTACAAACACGCCATGATGAAACAAAATGGACGCACTCTTGCAGTCTTAATATAACGCTGGAAGATCTGGACGCCTCCAGAGATAAATTAAAGATCTGATGTCTGGTATTGAACAGGTACGTCGGAGCTCCGCGTACCATGAGGAAAAGGTGCCAAAATGTGTATCCTGTTCCCGACATCCTTCAAATTTTAGACTTACGGAACAATTCGCGTGTTATATGGGTGATTGAGGAGGTCTAATTCAGACGTTCTATGCCCATTGCCCACGCTCGCACCACAGACTTGATATCCGTTTTGTTTATAACCCGAGCCATCATAGATGTCAATAAAATTTTGTGGAGTAGATTGTAATATTGAGTCGAATCTGGCCTCAACAAGCTCTCCGAATGATTGATCTGGACGTTTTTTGGGGGAACGATATACGCTCACATCCTATGTTTAAAGCACGCTATATCCGCGGACTCTGACTCCGTACATAGAGAAAGGCCTCGTATTGGTCAAAAGAAAAAATTCACTTGCTGACTATAATTTTAGCGCTGAACAAGGACCTTTGCTCTCGCATGCGTCAACTCATAGCCTGGGCCAGGCATTTACAAGGGCTTCGAACATCCTTGATACAGAACGTCAATCATTTCCGAAGAACTCGCGATCCGAGTCGTATCATGGACTTCGACATACTATGTCCACGTTGTGGGCACCTCGAGGGACATAGATAACCATTTACATTGTCATTGTTCTCTTTTTAATCAACAACTGCATGGGAGAAGGGGCCATGCGGGCAGATTTAACGAGCCATTGATTGCGTTGGCGGGATCAACCGAAACCAATACGAATGATATCAACATCACGTCAGAGCCTACCACGCTTCCCCTCCTCGCTCATACAAATTGTGATAGACATCTAAGCTCTTCAATCGGTCTCTAATGCAACTCCAGGTTGGCATCGCACACCGATTATAGTTGAGTGGTGCCTTGTGGCCATGGTTGAACGAGTGGGCCAACGTCAGTCTCAGCTTTCACATACGATAGTAGTCTAAGAAAATTCCAGACTTCAACAACCCAACATTTCTTCTCATTTTCGGGGCGTTTTTTTGTCCTTACGAACAGAATTGCGTTAATAGTAAATTGATTATGAAAGGCATCGCCTTTTTGTTTGGCATGGCATCGTTTTGCAGTGTTTACCATCATCAAGAAGCAGATTGGCCTCAAGGCGTCTGGAATGCTTATCGGTTCCATAAATTGGAATTTGTCGACCGACGTCTGGACCTGGGCCATGTATTAGAATACCGCCAACCCTTGATACTTTATTTAGCGCCCAGATCGGGGCTTTCCACCGGCTAAAAAGAAGGCTTGCGTTTGGATGAGGTCTGTGGCAATTCTGATAACGAGGCGAGCTGATTTCCGATCGCGATAGGCAAATTTTCCGTGAAGTCTCTTTCTCTGATGCTGGTGAACCTCGACGTCAAAAGTACAAGACGACCTTTTTCTGAAGAAGCAAGATGTCATGTCAATAGCCACGAGGCATAATTAGGGAAACTCGATCGGATTGCTAATCCAGCTACGTGGACGGATCACTACGATCGATGACAGGGATATGACCGAAATGAGGTTTCTTGTCTAAAAAACCAATTGCTTCTACTCTCCGATACCCATGCAAATTGGATTGTGGTAATTTTTGTGGTTCTTTCAGCATCAATCCACGGGCCACAGTGCCCTTAGCGAACCTCTTCCGTCATCTAACAATAGATAGCATCTCATTCAGTCGTTTTTATCTTCGGAATCTAATGGCGATGCCTCTGACGCTGTGGCTTATTGGATGATGATGTAAATCCCTTCAGATACTCGAACGCAAGACACTGGGGAGATTAAACCTTGTCATATGTATTTACTTCATGTATTGCAGCGCTGAACCAATTTAGCTATCAGCTGTAGAAGGCTCAGGCCTTTAAATGAGCGCTCAGCGCAAGGATAACTGGCTATCTTATATTTCACCACCATCCCATTCGATAGAAGAACCAGTCTGACAGACATGCCTCACCGCAACTCTCTTTCGACGAGCTCTGACCATAGTCATGAGCATTTATCTTCCAATCCTTACCAGGTGGACTTTCAAGGTCACGACGGTGATCCATACGCGTTGCAACAATATCGCATGCGTGGTAGTAGATCCAGAGGACACGACGATCCACAGTCGCCACCTCGCGACACTTCTCCGCATTACTACCATGCAAACGGGTATGAAGACCATTACACTCAAACCCACAACCACCAAGCGAACACCGGATCGCCACACTGGGCCGTCCCTGTACCCGGACCCTATGCTGACGCGCCTCATCATCATCCTGGGCTTTACGCGCAAAGAAGAGGCTCCATAGCGGATTCTGAGGCTTCGACCGTCGCCTCTTGTGATTATGCTGTAACGTGGGTCCATACACTTGTGGTGATGCCGATGTGTTATTGATCGTTTCAAAAATTCAATTTCACCCTTGCTTCACAATGCAGTGATATAGGTTTCCCAGTGGCTGAAGAGCTGAATCGTCCTGTCCACATACCGGCGGTTAATTTCCAGGACTCGGCCTTCGATAATTTTGGACCAACGGCATTCCTCGATATCATCCCAGGACCATCCTCACAAATTGTTAGTACTCATAACCGGATCGTCCGGGAGAGTATGTATAAGGACAGGCAAGCCCACATTGCCAGTATGTCGATCATCGAAAGCATGGCAAAGATTAGATTAAGAGTTTCGCATGGGGGGATCGTCGAGCAGGTCAACCCTGTGGATCGTAATAACGTCCTTGCGGAGATAGAGGCATTCACCGCAACTACGACACCCGAGTTGCAAAGCTGGATTTATGCCGGAAGTCAACGGAAAGTGGGCACCATTGCTAATGCTCGCATTTCCGTCTCCAGAAGGACCAACAGGAATGGCTCCCAGCTATTCTGCTGCGCTTGGTGTAGTTTGGTGACCACTACGAAGAACAACTTGGGCAGTAAGTAGCCATTAATAACCTCGATCCACTACAAACGTTGAACTTGGGGTACAGATCATGTTCGATCGCACCTAGGATTCCACATTTCTTTTTGCGACCACTGTTCGTTTTCTTCTGTTACTTCTCGTATTCCCGAGCGACACAGAGCCAGCTGCACTCGTCGGAGCTCCTAAAGAGATCCATTCAATGAACTATCACGACTTCCGTTTTTTTACTCTTCTCCTTGTATACTCAGACGCTTTCTTTCTTACTGTAGCTCGCACATTAGATTAGCTGTGGGTAGTTCTTTTCAACCTTTCATGTTGTTGTACTCTTTGTTTCGCTGTCGAATTTAGTATGTAGCAACTAATTCTGTCACTTTAAAAACCGGTATGAAGTTCTGGCACACATTATCTGAGTGCCTTTTGTCCACTTAAGCGGAGTTTGAGAGATGATATTAGCACGGTCTGGGTCGAACTTCGATTTGTGAAATCCTTCCAATTCTGAATTCACGATTGGAGGAGCGTAAGCACATGCAATTTCTCACGGTGCGGAAATCGGCTCAACACCCGCAGTGCTGTCGTTCCGCTTTAGCAAAGGTATGATTCCGTTTTCAAAGTCCATGGCACAAGTAGAACAACTAAAATTCGAACATATGCAGGTACTTGCACAGGATGTTATAGTTTTTTATAGGAAATATCATCGAGCTTATGGATGGTTGGAGTTGCCATGAGTATGCTCCCATCAAGTTCAATTTCAACATGTATACTAAGCGCTTTGGACTATCGTTGAGTTGTCGTGTTTACAGCTTTTCCCTCTCCCTGCCACCCTTGTGAGTATTTTCAATGGCTACCAACAGATCTGATTCTTATGTCAAGGACCCCAGCAGTGTTCCAGTTAGCCTAAAAATAACCAATTCGTGCGAGAGGTTTTGAATGTCAAATGTACACTCCCCGAAAATCTCGCCGGCAGACCGCGGACGGCGCGCAGCAGATGGAATTTGGAATCAGCCACTCACAAAAATAATTGATACAGAACAGCCGAACTCAACTTGCCGTTGCGGATTTTGAGAAGGGGGGTTTGAGGTTTTACATATAAACACTCAATGAGGGCGTTTGTCCTCTAAATCCACTCCCTTCCGTCCTTCAAGTCACCCATCCCTAAATTCCTCGTTCATCATGGCTAGCGTAGAGAAGGAGCCCGGGGATGATGTAACTCAAGTGACGAAGAAGAGAGAGTACAAAGAGTTCGGCCACGACGAGGTCGAAGGCACCAGTCAGTATATTCTTGCTCCATCACAATGATTCTGTCTGACTTTTACCCTTAAAAAGAGGCTCTTGTGGACATGTCCACTGTGCGTATCTGACGATCGATCGAACCTTCTTTTACTAACTCTGCCCTCGTCAATAGATCGAGCTGAAGGCTGAGGACCTCTACGACAGAGAAAAAGTCGACTTGGAGACAATCGTCATCGAAGACGTGTTCAAGCTCCTCCAGTGCGACGAGAATGGATTGACTCAGTCCGAAGTCGAACGTCGTCTCGGCCTGTTTGGTCCCAATAAAATCGAAGTTGAAGAACAGAATGCCTTTTTGCAGGTATGCGCTGGCCCACTCCACCAATTTTAGCTACAGTCCTGATAGAGCATGCATAGTTCCTCAGCTTCATGTGGAATCCTCTATCTTGGGTCATGGAAGCCGCTGCTCTCGTGTCCATTGCACTTTCTAATGGTGAGGGCCAGCCCCCCGACTGGGAGGACTTCGTCGGTATTGTCTTGCTTTTGTTGGTCAACTCCGGTATCGGTTTCTACGAGGAACGCAACGCTGGTAATGCTGTCAAAGCCCTCATGGACTCTTTGGCACCCAAAGCCAAAGTCCGCCGTGACGGAAACTGGATCGAAATCGAAGCAGCCAACCTCGTCCCGGGAGATATGATCTCATTCAAGATTGGAGACATCGTACCCGCCGACTGTCGTCTTACAGAGGCAATCAATGTTTCTATTGATCAAGCCGCCCTCACTGGTGAATCCCTTCCTGTTAACAAGAACGCTGCCGACCAATGTTTGTCGTACGTTTAAATTTTGTTGGACACGAGAGTACCCGGGATTGACCGACTGTTCTATTTAGGGGTTCGACCTGTAAACAAGGAGAGGCTGAGGGTGTCGTCATTTCAACTGGCGCCAACACTTTCTTTGGTCGTGCCGCTTCCTTGGTCGGTCAAGACGATGACACCACCGGTCACTTGCAGAAGATTCTCGCTCAAATCGGTTCCTTCTGCTTGGTCACCATCGGTATCTTCGTCCTCGCTGAAATCTTCGTCCTCTATGCCGGCTTCCGCTACCGCTACCGTCGTGGTCTCGACAACATCCTCGTCCTTCTCATTGGTGGTATCCCCATTGCCATGCCCACTGTCCTATCGGTCACTCTCGCCGTCGGTGCTCAGCAGCTCGCCAAGTACAAGGCCATTGTCACTCGTATCACTGCCATTGAAGAATTGGCTGGTGTCACCATCCTTTGCTCTGACAAGACTGGTACTTTGACCACCAACAAGCTCACCATTGATCGTGCTACCATCCGTACATATGGTCCTTTCTCTGCTGAGGACGTTATCCTCCTTGCCGCCTACGCCTCCCGTACTGAGAACCAGGATGCTATCGACGCATCTGTGATTCAGGCTCTCGGAGACCCTGCCCGTGCCCGTGCTGGCATCAAGCTTTTGGACTTCAAGCCTTTCAACCCCGTCGACAAGCGTACCGAGATCACTTACCGCGAAGAATCCACTGGAAAGCTCAAGCGTGTTACAAAGGGAATGACCTCGAAAATTATCGATCTCTGCTCACGCAACAAGACCGAGGACGTTGAGAACCGCCTCGAGGCTGACGTCGTCGAATTCGCATCCCGTGGTCTTCGTTCCCTCGCTGTCGCATACGAAGAGGTTGACGGTGACGATCCCGAGGCTGAAGGCAATGGACTTGAGCTCATCGGTCTCCTTTCTATCCACGATCCCCCTCGTGAGGACACCAAGCAAACCATTGATGATGCCATTGCTCTCGGAGTCCGTGTCAAGATGGTGACTGGTGATCAGCTCGCCATTGCAAAGGAAACAGGTCGTCGCCTCGGATTGGGTGACCATATGTACCCCGCTAAGGTTTTGAAGGACGGACCCGCTCCCGACTCCAAGCACGCGACTTTGGACGACATGATTATGGATGCTGATGGTTTCGCCGGTGTTTTCCCCGAGCACAAGTACGAAATCGTGAGGCGTTTGCAAGCTTTGGGCCATCTGTGCGCCATGACTGGTGATGGTGCCAATGACGCCCCTGCCCTTTCTCGTGCCAATGTCGGTATTGCCGTCGAGGGTGCTACTGATGCCGCCCGTGGTGCTGCCGATATCGTCTTGACTGAGCCCGGTCTTTCCACCATCGTCCACGCCATCCGTCAATCTCGTATCATCTTCCAACGTATGAGGAACTACTCCATCTATGCCTGTGCCGTCACCATCCGTATCGTCGTCGCTTTCGCCATTCTTGCCTTCACCTACAAGCTCGACTTCCCTCCCTTCATGATCCTGATTATTGCGCTCCTCAACGATGGAACTATCATGACCCTTTCCGTTGATCGTGTGCTGCCCTCTATGACACCCGATAGTTGGGATTTGGCCGAGATTTTCTCTTTCGCTGTCGCCTATGGTATTTATCTCACTGCATCCACGTGCGTCCTCTTTTTCTTTTTTGAAAATATGCTCGTTTCCTAACATATCTACAGAGTTGCACTTGTTGTCATCATCCTCGAGACCAACTTCTTCCAGGACAAGTTTGGTGTCACTCTGGAGCCTTTCACGCCTGCTGCCAACAACCCTCAGCTACACATGATCCTTTATCTCCAAGTCGCTATCATTTCACAGGCGCTCATCTTCGTCACCCGTTCTCATGGATTCTTCTTCATGGAACGACCCTCCACCGCTCTCATGGTTGCTTTCTGCATCGCTCAACTCATTTCCTCTATCATCGCCGGCTTTGGAGACTGGGGCTTCACTAAGATTCACTCCATCTCTGGTGGTTGGATCGGCATTGTCTGGGTTTGGGTACGTTTAACTCTCTTCTTTTATATTTTAGAACAACTTGCTGACTGAAGGTGTTTTATTCAGAACATCGTGTGGTTCATTCCTCTGGATTGGATCAAGTTCGCAATGAAGGCTACTGTCATCAAGAGCCTTCGTGAGAGGCGCGAAGCCAAGGTTGCTGCTGAAGCCGCCCGCGGCAAGGTCCCCATCACTCGCACTCAATCCCGCGCTGCATCAATCCACGAATCGATGTACTCCAACCGTGTGTCGTTCATCAGACGTGCGGCTAACAGAGTCGGTTTGGGCAAGGTTTCTGTCAAGCCAGAGGAACTCCAAAGGTTCGGCAGCATTCAAGCCCAGAGGGTCGGCGCCACACTCGCAAGAAACCCCAGCCGCACAGCATAACTACCCTTCTAATTTAATTTTTTTGACGAGTAGGGGAGGTGTATTACAATTTTAATGACCACGTCATCCACCATCCAAGGATTGACAATTCACTAGACACGCACGACCTATCATATTCAGATTGTACAGAGTAAGAAATGTGGCCATGTACCGTATATGACTACTAGAATTCCATGACGTTTCGAATCCTACAGTCTGATTCTATGGTGCCATATTCCTTGAGACCGTATGTATATGGTCCTTCAAGGTACCTGCGATATATTGATGATTTATTGCTTATCTGAGAACTCGTGCCAAGTGCATTACAAGTCTAGAGCTAAGGACGTCTAGCTCTCATGCTACCATGTTATGTACTACAAGTTGAAAACGAAAGTTTCATGTATGACAATGGTTTGACAGGATGGCTATTGCATATACACCAAACCTTCTAAGTTCAATGGGGCAATTCCATAAAAGTGGTGTATTACGACGATAAGTGTGGAGGATAATAGGAAGAGACAGCTTCTGGTTCGTCTGGGCGTGCCTTGGTATCTTGTCGCATGAGCTACACTACCGGGACTAATACATTCATTTGCCATCAAAAGTTTGCAAGTACATAGACACTGCTGTAGTTGTCAAAGTCTCGTGGGGCTCTTATCAGACTAGACTGAGACTCAATTCACGACCTTCATAATGGCTGTCAGTTTTTCAAGAGCGTGTCATGGCTTGGCCAGATAGTCTCTCACAAAAGTTGGTTCATATAGTTAAGACAGGGCTTGGAGAAAGGCTTGGATTTCCAGCATATTCAATAACAAGAAGAGGGCACAGATGAGTGTGTAAATGGAATTTACTACTACGAATCGCCCCAACTACCCAGATACTAGTAGGACCGGCCATGAAACCCCCCCTTCCGGCGAGTTGTCGACTAGAAGTTTCGCGCCCAGTGAAGTCGACGTCACGATCAAGAGGAAAGGCCGTCAACTTTTGGTCTACATAAGTGAAGATGATGGGGATGAAAAGAGGTAGCCCTGCAGCTGGGATGATTGAAAGGTCGTGGTCCCAAAAAAAGAAATACCACGCCTTTAGGTGCATATTCAGGCAGGTTCTCGCCGACGTTTGGATAGTTTACCATCGCATGAACACGTCACTGGCATTTTGACGCACGTAGTGAGAGTGCAGACCATGATCGGACAATTATAGGAATATGACAGTGGAGACGTTGGTCATTGGAGATCAACTGGCCGCGTCAGGGTCGCAGAGCGCTTTCGCTACCAGGTAACGCGTCTTTTGATGCACATATGGCACTTTTAAATCTTGATAATTCTATATCAGTAATAAATTAGCACCCTCTGGTGCCGTCTTCAAGCTCTGCAGGACATCGCATGTCGACATATAGCCCAATGTTTACCGTTAGGAATTTTTTCTAGTCAATATACAAGGTTTTATACATCTACTATGTAGCATTCTTTGATATTTGCCTAGCACATCAGAATATTATATGTGGCGCCAGTCATCAGCCCATCAAGGGAAAAGAGGGGGATGAGGGTGGCAATTGCTACCGACGTCGTCCGACGTTATCTTCCACTCATTGCAAGCCGCGTGTGGCATATCCGCATGCCAGCGTGATCATCGATCAGCAAACCCCAGGAGGACGGTGAGGGCGTCGGCCAGACTGAACGCGCGAGACCGGTCAAACCGGCACTCGGCAGGAGAAATTTATATACAGGTCGCGTGAGGACTTTGCTTCGAGGTCCTGGCCACCGTCGGATAAAGGCCTTGGGCCTCGACGCAATCGCAAATAATGGTTTACGAACTGTTCGTGATGTACTGCACGTTTCTTCATAAATAAAGCCATATAACAATCTGAAGCGAGTCCGATGCCTGCGTACCATCGGTAGACAAAGTCGTGCTCCAAAGAATCGCCGAAGGACGTAGTAATATTATCAGATCATTAAGAAATCTTCTTGCCCCACGACTTCAAGGACAGAAGCAGAGAACTCGAACCCCCCCTTGCCTCTCTTCTGCAACCTACCACAACGTGTGATTGGCACGCTTCGAGCCAATCCCTGAGGATCTGCGAAACGAGTCAATGATACTCTTTCTAATATAATCCTTGCTTTTGTCGTTTTAAAACTTTAATTTCTCACTGGTTGGACGATCTTTGTTTTCAGTGACATTTGTTCAGGAGAATATGGACCCTGTTTGATATTTGCACGAACGTTCATTTCGCTTTGAAGAGGTAAGAGACTCTTTGAAGCTTGTGGGCCTTTGTGCGACTTGCTATTTATCCAAAGTCCCAACGTCATAAGGGCGCTAAATTTTTCAAATAAAAAATATCCAGTAGAATATAATGGGCTTTGAAATTATTCCACGATTCGCATATTCAAAGCAGCTGGTGGTAAGAGTGCTCTCATATTTCCCAGGCATTCGACTATGGCATAATCGAGAGGCAGATAACCGCACTGCGGTCCTCCGTCTCTGTAATTTTAAATGCTGGCAACATCCGAAACCTTAGGTTCATTCTCATTTCAGTTTATGATGATACAGATGCACGAGGTCGTTATAATAATATTATCCGTTTCTTTCATTATTCAAACCGTCAGTCGTCGGACGAAAGAAAAGGCCATGTACAAGGTGGCATGAGTGCTCGTTTAACCGAGGACACCTCGGGTCCACGATAGCTCCACAGCGTCACTCATATGGCACTCGGTATATACACGAAACCAAGCATTTCAAGTATTGTAGCATGAACACAACTACGTATGCACCCTACTAGTAGCGTTAACCGATCACGAAGCGTGAGTCGATTGGCATTCCAATGACACGAACATTGCCATAAACGAGTTGTCATTGAATAGTTAAAGCTGGAGAGAATGTGCTGTGGGGGTGGGTCATGTGAGAAAACGCGGTCCAAGATGAGAATGCAAGAGACGACGAGTAGATTGTCGAGTGCGAGATTTCATTCTTGTGCTCATTCTCAGTCGAGAGGCTGCCTTCTTCCAGAGCGAGATTGGGGGGGTTCTTTCGGCATTACGAGTGGGTTTGTAGGACTGTGTTGGAGGGTTTGGTTAGTTGATGATGACGATGATGTCGACGGGTTGGTGATATAGGCTAATAATATGCAGAATATTTGTGTTTCAGTGGCAAGGATAGAAATGGAATGATTGATGGAGGGAGTTGTTGGTACTTGAAATGATTGAAAAAAACATCAAAATGATCACAGCGAGATAGTGGGGTAAGACGGACGGTAATGCGGTTAGGGTACACGTCAAGGCAGTGTTTATGAGATATCCGTCCGTTTCCTGAGAAATTAATAAAGATTGGGGGGTTTATTTTATTTTAATGGTTTTAGGATGATTATAAACATCCGTGGTGTTTTGAAGGTAGACGCCGGTTCGACCGACTGCCTTATTTGATATGATAGGCAATTGCCGTTCCAAAATTGCTTGAAAGCATACTCCAAGGACACCTGTACAAGCTTTGAATAATAATACATGGGCAGAAAGACACGTCCAAGTAGCTTCAGACAACCCGTACGATCGAACGAAAAAGGAACGCCGTCGATGAATTCTGAAGAAAAATTGTTGAGAATTCGAAGGTCTCGAGATAACGGGTATCCATCTTCCAGGCTTTCCACTCAACTTACATTGACCGGAGTACTATCATCGCCTTCTAGCTATACACGCAGCTGCCTTTCTAACCTCCTTGAGCATGTGTCTACCCTGACGCAGTGCGCATGCGCAGACAGGCTATTGACTGAAGTCTGACACCCAAGTTGGGCCCGTTAAAGGCGATGTATTGTCAGTCGCCGATTCCCGTCGACGTCAACTATTCTAGTAACATTTCATGATCATTTGTGTAGTATCTTGTTCCTGTCATTGTATGCGCAGCGACGTCAATACTGAGCTATTATTTGCAAAGCTGCGTGGGTTCACATGAGGCATGCCTCAATGAAACTAATGATCCCACTTGCGGAAAAAAAGGCTGCCTGCGCGCAGCATTCGAGGCTGTATGTGCTATCGACGGCCCTCAGTTTATTCGTTTGCGATTACAACTTGAAGTGGCGAGACTTGTATTGCTCGGAGGAGCCAGGAATGATACTCATCAGGGCCCGAAGCATGACCTTTTTACCATACGAAGGTCTCCGAACGATTCATTCCTTATATGTCTGTCGAATGGGAGCGTCCGGGTGTGGAGGCTAAGTCTCTGTTCAGTCCTCAGGGCTGGCTCTGTGCATATGATGGACCAGCAGCCTGAACCTGTCAAGTGATTGTTGAATCCGTATTTCGGCGACTGCACCCCAGTATTATCATTATTTCGATCTGGATACAGCATTCGGTGGTAGTCGGATTGAATAATAATAATTACTACACGAGTTTGTGCAGGTTGTATACGGATGTTAGGTGGTTTGTAGGGGTGCAGGCTGAGTACGTACGTATGTGGTCTGTTCGATAGGAAAAGGATGGATGAATAGGGACTTTCAAAGTTGCCGCATCTCCGCAGCGCTGCGAAAGCTCGCAGCGCTGCGGCTCTGCGAAATCTGTGACAGATTGTGACACAAGCACCCA
>NHTK01005770.1:0-16601 GCA_002938355.1 Panaeolus cyanescens | reverse complement strand
GATTTCATACAGGCTTCGAATTTCCGACAAAATTTACCGTCATATTGAAGCCATTCGAGTTTATGTATGTAGCAAGCAGGAAAAAGCTATAACTGATTCATCTTGTGCTTATTTGTTTTCTACGTATTCTCGAGGGTCAACATATAACCGTTACTATCCCTATCTTCTTATCTCGATTCTCTCATGGGGAAACCTCCATCAGACAGGCAGCAATTCCACCCCTCCTGTCTGTTCATACCAAATTTGAATTTGCGTGTTGACATATGGATTCTGTTTAACTTCTTGCACATATGAATTCTGATTGTGCCGTTATTTAGCACCATTCTACAGGACAATCATTATCTCCGTAAGGACTTTTGAGAGAGGTCATGTCACCTGTGGATGCATTAGTTCATTGAAGATGGTATACGTATATCGGGATTTGCATTCGAATGGCTACGTAAGACGGCCACAGTAAAACCATGGATGAATTGGATAAGGCGCTAAAAGGTTTATTAGCATGCGCGCATGTCGGTTACACGTTGAATTTGAACATATTTTATTTCTATCCACAGTGCAGTATCTGTCGCTAGCACAATTGACATAAGAATGCGCCCCGCTTTAGCAACCCGCATACCCGATTCACCTTTTATGAATATGAATAAGAAGCACGCTCAAATTTGGGGCTCTTTCGCGTCCTCATGCTGCATTTGTGCCAGTGTCCCCCTTCAACCTGTTGCACTCATACCCACGTGCACACAGTGTGCACATTTGTCGGAACAGAAAAACCCTTTATACCCCATTTTACCGTGAGCCGAACAATCGCTAGCATCCACCATGAGTAATTATCGCAGAGAAGCCTCCCCAAGGATGCAAGAGCGATGGAGTACTGTTCGCGGAGATTGAACATCGACCGATGATGTCATAAATAGCATAAGTGGCTTTTGAGTTTAGACATCCGTAGAGTGATGGATTTGATGGACTGATATGTTTTTTTTTGCTTGAATACAGCGGTGCATATGCTCAGGCAACTCAGGCAGTAACGCCCTGTAAAACCTCAATCTGGAGATAAGTCCTTATCTTGCCAAGTTCTTTGCTATGTGTGTTATCCTCTTGCTAACAATTAGCTAAGTTCTGTTTGTCCCAATTGACATTTCACCCATATTGCAGTAGGTTAACGATAAGGGTTGTTCAAGAGTTTCCCTTGTTGCTTATAAGTATAAAGTTACTGAGCTCGATTGCAACGTTGACGATGTGGCGTCCACAATGACCGCGTAGAATATGTACAATGCAGCAGCATCAAACCACCCTATTCAATGAAAGCTTCTACAAGTATCAAAGTCCTGGCGCCAGGCGTAGGAGCCCAAGTAGGATGAGAAGACTCAAGTGTGATAACCGGTAAGCTAAACCCTGATGCCGGTGGCGGTCCGTTGACCCGGATTAAGCGCTGTCCATATTTGGTAGGCCTTGTCCTCCTTTGCGAACAACATCCATCACAACTAGCTTGAGTGTGTCGTCTTGACCTAGAAACCTTGTTTTTACCGTGGATTTAAAATATAACACCGCAAAAATGCAACCGTTTTCATTATTTTCACATCCCACCTCTCTTTCCATCGAGTCACTTTCCTCAAACTTGGTCCAAGTTGCTCAGCTTAGCAAAATATGGCGGTCACGATGATGGACGCGGTAAATCTGCGGGGTAAGATAGCCTCGTGCTACGTGTCAAGACGAGCAAAGCTGATCAGATCCATGAATAGGCTTTAGTCAGGTGGTATCAGAGGCAATGGACGCGTGTACGTCCATGGTGTTACTAGCAACACGTACTCCTATTGACTGAACGCTTTCACGTTCACAGTTCACAGCCTGGCTCTCTATCGCTATGGATTTAAGCGACCAGAACAAGATTTCAAAAGGGCTCCGATTTTGGGCCTGCCCGTGGAGCTCATCAGGGAAATTCTCAAAGCCTCCTTGGAGCCTACAGAGGAGGAGGAGGATTATCGACCTTGCCACTACCCGATCGTATCAGAGGGCTGCAGAAGATCACCAATTGAACTCTCACATGTCTGTCGTTTATGGAGGAACATTGTCAACAACGCCCCCGAGCTTTGGAGTCAAATTACTTTCATTCACCCAAGCTACAGACAACTAGAGCCAACAGCCCACTGGTTGGCGCGTTTGAAAGACCACAACCCCCTCACAATTTATCTCTATCAATTCGGAGACGATTCTGGTTATGAGAACGACGACTCTTTAGGACCCCTCCTCAACCTTCTTATGACCAAGGCGCATCACTGGCACGTCATTGACTTTCGGTTGAACGGGTCTGTTAACCCCGATGTAATGGAAAGCCTTTCTCGAATCCAAAATGTATCGAGCTCAACGCTCGTGGATGCCCGCATCTCGGTCAACCCAGATAACGCCACAGGATCCTCAGGCATTCTGCCTATCTTCAAAGCATGGGACGCGTTCCGTAAAGTTTCGAGTCTCTCTTCATTCCGCTGGCGTGCCCCCTTTACTCCCGGCACCGTATACTCATCTAAGATACGGGTTCTCGAAATCAATTCGCCTATCAGCGTCGAAGTTCTCCTGGAAAACCTCCAATCATGCCCACTTCTCGAATTGCTCAACGTTGACAAAGTCGAGCTAGCATCCGATTCAATTATTGTGGACCCGCAGCACCGAGACATGCCCGTCGATCCCCCGGCCCTTGTCGTGCTCCCTCACTTGATTCATCTTCACATCAGCGCCAAGGTTTCTCTATACGACATCTTTACTCGCCTTCACGCCCCTTCTCTGCACATTCTGCAAATCGCTGGCCTAGACGTCCGTGAACGAAAGCACCTTCTCAACTTCCTCCGGAAAAATGATCATCCCTTGTCGAATCTTGGACTCCAATTTGTCTCCCGCGGCAACCCAGGACAGGACACGCATCTTTCAGCCAACGAAACGAAAGACTATTTGCAAGCTCTCTACGATTATCTTCAACTTGTCAGATCATTGCATATCATTGGCGCAACATTTGATCTCAAATGTATCGAAGTTTTCCAGAGGCCAATGACCGCTGCACTGGAGTGTGAAGACTTTTTCCCACATTTGGAGAATTTGGGCCTCTCCAAGATTGATGCAGCTGTTGACGAAGGTGTACTACTTCGCATGCTGTCCTCAAGGTACTGGGATTTCAGCTCTAGGACCAAGCGGAAGGTCGCTTTACTCCAGGAGGCCAAGATCCATGTTGACGAACTCACAGACGAGACGGAGAAGTATGTCAACATGATCGCACGATGCGGTTACAGTGATGGTATCGCCCGCAGTTTGAATTTGTACGTTTCCTAGCTTTGACTCTTTTTTTTTTCTTCCTCTTTTTCTGTATACACGGACTGTCGTTTTTCTTTCTTGTTGTGTCTAATCGCTTTGCTCTCGCTTTATCGTCGCTCTGCTGCTGTTTTGCTTGCTTGTTTCTGTAATACATACCGTACAATGTACAATTATGCTCTCTTTCTGTAACGATAACCTTTTTGTAATGAATTTTCCTTACTTTCTTTTACTTTCACTTGAACGCTGTTTAGTACCTTGCTGTCTTACTTAATAGAGAATAAAGAACCTTGGAAACCTTGTATTTTTGAACGAAAAGCGTGTTGGAAATACAAAACAATGAATATAAAGAATATAAGAGGTAAGTGCAGCAGCCCGACTGCCGTCTCTCAGTTGCCACCGGTCCAACTGCAATTCAAATTCAGTGAGTTCTAGAAATATGCTCAAGAAAAAAAGTTCACATACACAGCAGGTCCTGGAATGGGGTAGCTCTGATAATCGCGAAAACGTGATCAACGTAGTGTGGGGGATGTAATAAAACTTTGCACTTACTCCAGTATCTAAAAAAGAGGGGCAAGAAATTAATCGGTGAGCTAAATGAGCGTCGTTTTGGCTTACTGGTATAAACATCGTAGACAATTCCAGGGGTATTCGCCTTGTATGCTCCGGGGAAGGAGACAAAGGAGGTAGGGAAAGCAGTTCCTGAACCTGTAACTTGGACTTGAATACAGCTGGGGTAGACCTGTACACCGGGGTAGGTGTATGCTAGAAATCATCAACAATATTAGCCTTTTGTTGAGCGCCAATGCAGTAGTAGAATACAAACCAGCGTGAAGAGCAAGACTGGTGTATAATAGTTATTTAGTAGACGCAAAATTAGGTCATAAAATAAACGCACATTTCGTGACGGATGATGTATTGGCCAGCCTGGAGTTTGGGTGGGATAGTGAAGGAGTAGAGACCCTTGTTGGCTAGGAGGATGTCTGCAGCAGCCCACTTGCCCGAGGAGTCCTTTCCTTGTTCGTGGACCTTGAACCAAACAGCACTGTATGTCGTACAACATCCGTCAGACATCTTTACGTTCCACCTTTGAAAAAATCTACTCACGAAGTGCCTGGGTTCCACTTGGTGATATCACTGGGTGCACGCGCCATATAGGTGATGATGGGTCCCTATTAATAGGCAAATTAAATCACCGTCGGTGTACTAGCTGAATGTTATAGAGCAAGTGCTTACCTTATGGCTGTCGGGCCAAGTAGTCCAGTTGAGAGTGACCTTGGCTCCAGCAGCAACTGTACCGACGAGGGAAGCAGGTGCAGAACCGGAAACACCACCAGCGGACCATCCGTTGCATTGGACACTTTAACGGATATGTTAGGCAATACATTCCACAAGAACGCGATATATAGTCTTACTCAATCAAAGATACATCCTCAACAGGGCCTGATTAAAGACACAAACTAGTGAGCGACCTATTATTCGTCGAGTGTACCGACATACCGTTTCCAGGAATTTTGCGAATGATACGCTGGGGAGGTGGGTTGTAGTAAGGGTCCTGGTAGGGGAGGTAACCCGTATATTTGGCAGAGCCCAAGGTAACTTCTTGGACATAACCATGTCCAACGACTTGAGTAGTCAGCGCAGAAAGAACAGCAGTGAAAAGAGAAAGACGGAACAACATGTTGAAGCGGGTTATTGTTTAACCAGGCTATTTTCCAGGGCCTTTTATACACGACAGCCGTAGCGATGTTGGGTGACGATAGGCTTTTAGACCTTTGTCTTCTTGCACAGATCCTGGGCGGACCGCGGGGCGGGACATGGCGTATTGGTACCCTCGTCTGATGACATTGCTTGCTGCTGGATGTCATCGGCCATGAGTTGACGGTCCTCGTGATAGACACACGGATACAATGTCCAAACCTCCGTATTTCTTGTTCCAGCAGCAATTTGAGGCATTTCATTATAGATTTAGCAGATAAATCCAGGTCCCGCTAAATTTTTATTAAGAGCTGGAGCGACAAATCACCGAAACTGTGTCAGATCGCTTATAATCAAATGCAAGTTCCGTGAAGCGATAGACCGAACGCTGACATACCTGTTATTTCACCGCCATAAAAGACATCGTCAGTCATGACGATAGATCTGCAAAGCGTCAAGTTGCTATTGGGTGTCAAAGGTGGAATTGAACCTCGGAAGAGACTTGGAAAAGCTGATCACCTGGGCATGTCCACAAATCTGTTGCGAGACGAAAGTCATCCATTCTACCTCAGAGGCGAGAGATAACTAGATGAAAGTCGTCTTGTCATACTCTTGGTCAGCGCCAGCATTACACCTTCAGCACTGGCTGCGGGGTTAACGGATTATTGGCAAACGTCAAAGCGAATTGCCACATTCTCTTAGCGTCCTCCTTGAATCGCCGTTGTTCCAAGTGCAGATAACACTTCAAGCACAGAAGGCTGGCATCCATCGACGATCAGGATGTTCATAGGTTCAAAGCTCCACAGTGAAAAAAAATCTGATGCTGCAGAAAACAACAGAAGTACGTTTCACATTGGTGTGGTGTAAACTGCAAAATGCAACTGTATCTAACTGTACAAAGAATCTCAGTCGTTTAGCTTGACGCGTGTCCAACAACCTTAAGAAGACCATACCATCCATATGTATAAGGCATTGATAGAGTACATATTAGAGTGCGAAAGAAGCCCCCACATTGCTCCCAGACAATGGTTCGGGAATACCTCTGGTGATTGTCGAAGGTAAGGCTCAAGTTGACACTCGAGTCCACGGAATGACCACCACCAGACCACCACGTGCGGCTGCCAGCCTACCCTAATGCCGCCGCAATGCACATAATAATATGTACAATCATACTCCTCATCTGAACTACCGCACACACATCTTGCACATGTACTTTGTTTACTGAAAGCCATAATATATGATAAGTATTTAAAAGCAATTAATAGGTCTACATGCGTGCGACGTAATAGGTATACACTAGTCCTCATAATTCATCAAGACAATTTTAAAACATCGCAAACCAGGTACCCACAATACCAGTCACAATGGCGGATCGCCAATATGCACCGGTGTGAGCAGCCAATGGTGATGCTCCCGAAATATAGGCGCCAATTCCTGCAATCGTAGAATTACCCTGGAAGAGCTTCCCGGATCCAGTTCCAAGGACAACCAGAGCAGCACTCGGCCCCGGAATCGTAAGTCTGCAACCGTCGTCGCATGTCATCTCAATCGTTGCCTGGTCTCCTTCCAAGTCACCATTAGTCGAAATTGTCTGGCCTGCCCATGAAATATTGGTGCGTTCCCAAACGGATGGTGCTTGAAGAAGACGATATTCAATCGTGTTAGAAACGTCCGCCGGGATATCGAATACTTGGGTATCGTTGGTGAAGTTGATCAAGGCGATTTTGCCTCGTGTCTTGCCAGCCTGGTCATAAATACCATAGGCTGCAAAGTTGTCCGAAACGCCAGTTCGGTTGCTGTTGAGGTCGAGTTCAACAACGACACTGCCGTCTGCGTCGGTAATTTCGGACAGGAATAGGGCAGCATAGTATGGCGATCCAGTGCGCCAACCAGGCTCGGTTCCAGTAGTTGGGGTAGGTGGGTCGAAGAGGTTGTATTGAATGTCGAACTCGCGGGTGTGGAGGAAGACAGCAGAGTAGTTCATGGTAGCAGCTTTCAACCCAACATCGACGGCCCACAGAGACATAGCAAACTGGTTCTTGGATTAGCTCCTACAATATCACTGTAGTAGAAAAATACGAACTGTCGAGGAGATGTAGGTTCCGCCACATGCAACGGAGTTGTATTCGGACATGATTACTGGTACACCAGCTTGTTGTGCTTGCAGGATACCCTGTGTTTGCCAGCCGAGATAGGGCTCGACTGAGAGGGATATTAGCGCTAATGGCGTCGTGAGGTGGTCACAGGCTTACCATTGCTGTGTGATAGATAGTAGGTAAGATTTTGGTTTCTGTCAGTAAGGCCTTGGCACGCGTGATTAGGGTATCTTTGCAAACTGTGCTTGGGGGTGAGAAACCAAACTTGACATAAGAACAGGACAACATACGTGTAGTATTTGTAGGGTAATTGATCCATTCCAGCGTCTAAAATGTCATGAAGATCCCTGGAGAAAATTGGTACAAGGAAACAATTAAGATGATTTCGTGAATACATACCAGCGGCAGCAAATTGTTGGGCCTCCAAGAATCGGAGAGTCACCCAAAGCTCCGACCTTGTCCAGCTCTGCGACGGCCTGCTCAAGCTCGGGGATCTAGTGAAACATTAGACGCGGCACATACACATAGGGGTCAGACGGCCTACGTATGTCTCAATGTCATATTCATGTCGTTCTCCGTGACCGGCGTAAAGATCTGGTTCCTACAGAAGATGTTACAGGGGTTGACACATAAAGATGTATGGTGCAACCCACATTTCCGAGGAACATTGAATCCAATCTTTTGCCCAACTTGTCGCGTGCAGCCTTTCCAAGTTGAGCGACTGCTTCAAAGTTATGAGGATCCCGCATGCTCAATCCAACACTGAACTGCATTTCTCCCACTTTGTCCGCCATTCCGTTCAAGAGGTCGAAGAAAATTGAACCAAAGTTCACTGGAATGTCATTGAAGTATGCATCTGGATCGACGTGCTCAATGGGCACTGGTAGATCGGGCACATAAGTTGAGCTAAATGAAAGCGAAACACGTTAGGACAATATCAAACAGGGAAAGGCCCTTTGACGCACCCGTCCATACCATTTCCTCCTACTCTAATCCGAAGGGGCTTCGACATTCTTGCTATTAAATTATGTAGGTAGTTTTGCATCGCCGTCGGCTGCCTGTTAACACTGACTCCCCCTGAAAGTTGATCACACGAGGTCAGCAAAAATCCCTCATAGAATTGAGCGGATGATTCGCGCAAACGTACAGAGTGTATCAAAGGAGCTAAGCTCCCATGATAATCCAATGAAGTGATCTTCAATCACATTTGCAAGAGCGCTAGCAGGAGGGTGCGGTGGAAAGGTGAGGTTGAGCGGGGGTCCTGGTGCAGCAGCTGCAGGTGCAAGTGCGCTGGCAGCGAGCGCAGCTATGAATAGCCCGTATGTCGGCGGCATGTGTGTCTGTTGTGCGAAGAAGGAGCGGACGGTTTTATCAAAACCAAAGACTGGGATTAATATAGGAAAAGAAACCAGAAAGTCGATGAAAAAAATCGTGCGTGTTTTATGGGAAATACATCAAACTTGACATTGGATGCACAAGTTTGCTTCCCTGGCCGAGCAACTAGGACGGCTTGTCCAAGCTTGTCCATTGCTTGTCAAACCAAAATTACCCTTCTTGGCGGATTTTGTCATTTGTCAAGCTTCTGCCGCCCATGCCGATTCTCCTATATGTCTTGGCGCTTACGATTTTGTCCTGTTTTCTGTTGGCCGTTTGGAAGCCATTTGGTGCCTCGTCTGTACGCATAAAAATAGGACAAAACATGTGCTTATAGGCCCCCTCCTGATCCCTCTCATTGACCATCCGAATCACCTTTCTGTCTTATGAGCAAATGACCGAGTGTTGGAAGAAAGGTGGGCAATACATCATGTATGTATGTGTCAAGCCTGCTGATCCAAGCGTTTGACGGCCTTTGCTGGCTTTGGTCGGTCAACTAAACGGTGGATTTTATTATGCGTACATACTTGGGACTTGGCCAAAGCTTGGTTGTGGAGCGTTTACTTGGTCTTTAATGCTGGATTCACTGATTGAAAGTTGTCAAGACTGCAAAAGACTAATTGAAGGCCTTGGGCGAGTCGTCGAAAGTCTGTATGGAAAAATGTGTGATGACTCTACCTCCGCCAGCCTCCGTTCCTCCGCAGATGGCGGCTCCGTATGAGTGGAACTACATGCCTGTAAAAAAAAATTCGGGTTTTGCGGTCCTTACTTACGTGGCAGGCTGCACGCAGCCGCGCGACCTCAGAGATTATAATTGGCACGCCAAACACCATCCTAGTCTTATCTGCCCCAGTTTATTGCATCATCATTTCAATTGTGGTGATTCTAAAACTCGAGATAGGACCTACTTTGAACCGTCACCGTCAACATCCCACTCAACCTCGCACCTTCCCTCCGAGTCGGTCATCTTGCAAATCGACTGGATGAAAAGCTGCAGATTGAGTAGTAGGCATCAGCAGTCTCGTTTCACCTAATGGTTGGCAAAATTTGCAAAAATGGGTTCTCCGCATTACAGAAAATTGTTCGCGCTTAGAATGAGCTCGAGTTATGTGGCTTCAGCTTGTTGCGAAAGAACTGATTGAAGTTCAATGTCCAGACGGCAGGCTCTGCTATTCCAAGATCTCGGCAATTGCCTAAATATTCTCACGAAGTCCAACGAGCCAGACGGTCGAGACCTCCTCATAACTCCCACAATCCTTAAAACGTCATCGAACAAACAACTTCAGTTTCCGTTCCAGACGCAGTTTCTCCAGTCAACTTCTACGTCGCAGAATAGCCAAGTATTCGCTTCCATTTCCTATCTCTGATACTAGTAATACCGCACCTTCCTTGTGTTAATGTCGATAGGCCAAGTATAACCCAACGGCCTCCAACGGCATGCCACTTGATCGGTATTCGGTGTCCCTCATGTGGTTATACCCAACCCAAAGTAGATCCATCGAAAGCATCTGAGCATCGGTGTTCAAGAATAGCAGTGATTATCTCGGGGATCAGGGCTATCAGAGCGCTTACTCCTGCTCGTACGCGTTTTGCAGTGTCAGCTACGAAACATACAGCGCGCGTGGTTGCATCGACCCAATCGATTCGAAGGAAAGGTTGTCGCGCACGGCTTCACCGAGTTCAAATCAGTATGAAAACTAAAAAGCAAGAAACCGATAAAACTATTGAATCGCAGCCTCTGATGAATACATTGTACACACGACAGGTTGAATAGAAGGGAACACTGGCACAAGATCATCACGATGACATAGTGCTAGCTATATTTATGACCAACAACAATTGTGGTTGCGAGGGTGGAACTATTATATCTCGGGGTTAATCAGACATAAACACATTCCAATAGATTCCAATATTTGTATCCGTCGACTCCATAAGGCTATGTACTGTAATTATCATATCCCAATTCGCCGATCAACATATAAGTCAAGGAGAGACTAGTGGGGGGTAACATCAAGAGGTCATCGGGCATATCTTCGACGTTTTGTGGAGCTGAAATGTCTTCCAGAAACCAAGGACGGATCACAGTCGACGTACTGCGATAATAGCGCAAAGTTGTAAAGAAAATCAGAAAAGAAAGAGAGAAATTAAATTGCTAAGGATACAATGTTGTTCAATCGCAAAACACCAAAAGGCAGACTGGTAACCGGGATATGTAAAAAAGATCAGTACTACACGAGTCCAAAATAAGCTATATATGTAGGGTAACTTCAGCATTGTTCAGAAGAAGGTTGGATGGGTGAGCCAAACAGAGGCTTTTACTAGAAGCTCATATGGGGAGCCTATGAATATGGATACTCTTGGTTAATGTTCGGCACCACCAAAGGTGTAAACAAAGCAGAAGAAAAGAAGCTACAACGAAAACGAAGGATGGAAACTTTGCAACCGAGACAGCAAAAGAGGTGGTGAGGTGATATAAGACTGAGAGAAGATGGCGAATACGTCAAAGGCGAAATTTACGGTCCAGAGGGGTTAACGGAGTCAAGTCTCAGCGTACCAGGGGGAGGAAACAGGCCGTTTGAAGGTGCAGGTGCACTCATACGACGACGTCGCCTCTCCGCAAGGCTCACCATAACACGATCTGGATGACTCATCATGGCGAATGCGGCTGGGTTTGCAGCGTTAGACTGGTATTGATCTTGAGGGGCCTGTGTGGTCGTGTTCGAAGAATTTGTAGCTGAAATAGGAATACCCGTACCCTCCTCGTCATCACGATCATGACCCAAATATGCCCTCTTAGCACTTGCAGGGCCCAAAGTTTGCGAAGGCAACCGCTTGAAGTTTGGTCTTGCAGAGTTACCGGTTGGCGAGTCGATGTCGCCGACGTCGCCGTAGGAATTCATGCTCGGGAATTCGACCTGGTCGGAACTGCCGCTGCCGCTGTGGGGGCGAGGGGATTCGCTCTCACCACCAGCAGATGGAGAGCGGGAAATATTCGAGGGACTGCTACTGTCCCTATCATGTGTCTGCACATCAGCAGCAAACGACACCCGATTTTGCTGCCCAGATGAAGCACCATGACCACTGCCAGTCGTACTCGTACTTGTGCCCCGAGCTCTGGCGCGCTTATGGAGGTTCAAATTGAGGTTCAACGGAGTCTGGCGAGCGAGAACAGCAGCCTCGTAGCTTTTCAAGTCTTCCTTCCTATCACGATCGGTTTGTGGACCACCAGCGGCGTTTACTGGAACACCTTGTAACGTAGTGCGCAGTCCAGAAGCATGAACCGGCTTGCCCTTGAGGTTATGTGCAAGATACATCTGTTGGTGTTGAGAATATTGTTGGAGAGGAGCACCACCAACCGGGAACGGCAAATTCGGGGGAGGTAGCATACCACCCAAACCTTGCATGGCGTACGAGTCATGGACACTGGGTGTACGAACGCTGGGGAGAGATGAGACGCGTTGCCTGCGAGGTGTGCCCCCTGCAGGAAGCCCAAGTCCAGGTCCGGGTGTCGCAACATCTGGGCCACTGAGAGGAGTGCGCATGTACTGTTTCCAAACTTCCCTAAGATCCTCCTTGCTTTCGCCTTCCTTATCGCTCCCAAAATCTGGGAGACCAGATGGGAACTGGATCATACTTGCGGAATCTCGCTTTCCGGGAACGGCGGGCATGGGAGTGGTCATATCACCTCCATTCTAACAGAAACGTATATCAATATCAAGCAATTAAATCGGTCGTTTTTATATATGACCCACCTCAAGATGGATCTTGTTATGAGCCTGGTCAGGATGGGAGAAGAAAGGTCGTCCGTCGGTCGCAATGCCGGCGGTAACGTCGGGATCGTCGAGCGACATGAGCCCAAACGAAGAAGAAAATTCTGTAGGCAAAGGTGTTAGAGAAGTCACAAATGCGGCAAGACAAGTCAACAACAAACCTGCGCGGTCATCGAATCCACCTCTTTCCAAAGCAGCAAAGGTCGGGAAAGGATCACTGTGCTGACTTGACTGTTCAGATGCAGCAGAGGATGATGAAGTCGTCGATGCCGTAGAAGGTCGATCTGGAAGACTGCCAGATACATGATAAGACTATATGGACAAAATAAAGTCAGCAAGATGCCACAATCGTAAAAAATGCAGAGGATAAATGAATAGAACCAAGATTGTAAGGAAATCCGGAAAATCCAAAGACCCAAACGGAGGAAGAAAAATGCAAAAGTATAAAAAAGAAAACAAACAAGAATCATGTCACGAAGAATCGAATATAGAAAGAAGCAATGAAAAATTGCAACAGCTGAAAAAAGTCCAGCTCCAGACGGCCAACCCTGCCCATCCATGGCCATTCACCTCAATCCCTTTCCCATGCTAGCATAGCCAGCCCAGCAACAAATTACATCCCAAATTGCATCAACTCCCACAAATAGAAGGCAAAATCCAAAAACACACGAAAATCTCCCTTTCCACACAAATACGATCTCTGGGCACCAAAAATATGGTTGGAACCTCTACCCATCTCCCAGATTCGTCTAAAAATCCGTCTCCCCGAGGACAATCGTCGGGTGTCTAAATCCCACAGTCGCACTATCCGCAGCGCTCTATACCCACACGCGCTCGCGTCCTCCTCGACGATAGGACATGGACATCTCAGCATGCCCCATCATACTGCTGTCACTCGCTGACATGCGCCACACGGTGCCGATACCATGTCGATCGCGACGTCCGCCCTCACCCCGTCACTGTTCAGGCGCAAAAACCCAATATCGAGCGTCGAGCGATAAGTAAGAGCCAAAAAGGCCCCTAGCAACGCGCCTTCATGCCAAAAGCCTCCATTTGACGGCAGACATGGACGTGACAGCGAAGTCGATGGCAATCAACCGAAACAAAAGCAGTTAGGCGAACAACAGTTCGCTCAGGGTTTTAATGAAATGGTCATGAGGTTGATAAGCAGCCAAAAAAGAAAAAAAGAAAGGAGAAAAAACAATGAAAAGGCAGAAACAGAAACCGGGTGTTTCCTTCGATCACTAAAACAGGAAATGCTGCCACCAAGAAAAAAGCAAGAGGGGGGAGACATGGGACGTGAAAATTAACGTGCAAAGCCCCCCCTCATTAAATTGTAAACAGCGTTCAAATCTCAAGTGAATAGCTTTAAAGAGTAATTAAAACATCATGGGGGAATCATAAAAAAGAACAGGAAGGGGGGAATCAAACAAAAAAAGAAAATAAAGGACAAAAGAAAATAGGGAAAACATAGAAAATAAAAACAAAAAACAAAAAAGAAACCTATACATCCAACGCTGTGAAACACACACTCACATCAAACAGCCTGTCCACACTAGCCCGGCCGCTTGCACCAGACCCATGGCCAGCATCACTCGACCCGTCCGTGTAGACATCAACACTTCCACGACGGCTATTGTTCGTGCTATTGCTCGCACTCGAGTTGGGATACCTCGGCTGGCTCATTTCATACCGCGAAAATTGAGGGTGTGATTGTGACTGCTGCTGTCTCGCTTGAGCCAGTTGGGCATTGAGTAGATAGCTCGGCGCTTGAACGGCGACAGGGAAGGCGTTAGCCGACGAAGATGAAGGCGCTTGACCGTTCCCTGGAAGCAGGTCCATGTTGAGGTCGATGCCTGCATTGTTGTTGATACCAATGTATGGTGAATCTATAGACTAGAGTAAAAAAGGTCAGCATACTGCGAATGAATACAATGACGCAAAAGCCAGCAAATCAAAGGGAAATACAAATAGGGGAAGATAAGATAACAGCGATCAACAGGGAGATAAATTATAGAATAGGGGGGGAGATAGAATAGAAAAAACACAGAAATCCCAGGTTAATCCCGGTTTTCGGATATCCACATCAACATCCGCGACTCCCGCGAAACACAAAAACCAAAAAGAACAAATTAAAAACAAGAAACCACACAGAAAAAAACCGAAAAGCGGAAAACCAGATCCAGAAAAACGCAACCCCACAATTGAGGAATGCGTCAAAAAAGCATTGCAGATCCCCTTTCATTCGCCCAATCCCCTGCATCAAGTCTAGTGTATTCGGGGTAGACATGCACCCCGATATCCCAGTCCCAGTCCAACCAATAAAACCCAATCTCGCACCCAATAAAATCCAACTCATCCAATCGCATCTCCCAACGACTAGCCCAACTCTGCGCCAATAAAAAATCCCCAATCCAACCATCCACCAATCACAACACATCGCTATATCACCACATCGCCTTCCAGCATACCATCTTCAAGCCAAAAGAAAATATAGCAAACACGCATGTAAAATACGCGAGCCAATCAATGCACCTGTCCGCACTTCAACAATAATTGAACCCCAGAACCGGGTCATATTGCTGAAACTGGAAAAGTAAAATGAAAATGAAAAAAGAGAGACAAAAACAGCAGAAAGACATCATCGCACTCATCCCACAGAGTATAACGATTGACGGACATCCCCACAGTCAAAGCCTATCATAATCCGTCACAGATTAAGAGATAGACACAAGTTTGCCGCTATCCCCTCATCGTCACTTATGAGTCATCAAATCAAATGTGAAGAAGATGTGATATCGCAAAACATCGTCTGAATCAATGCGCGATAGCAGGGGAAATGAACGATAAAAAAAGAGGGTACAAAGCATAATCCCAACACCTCGCTCGGAGTCGGGGGAGATACGATGAAGTTGTTAAAAAAAAGGGTAGGGCACGACTCGCTCGCCAATGAACGCGAGCTACCACCACGCCGGCGTCATTTGTAATGGGAATCAATGACCAACGACTCATCCATCCAAGCCGTCTATCAAGTCATCGCAAAAGACCCATTCCATCAGATAATCAAAAATAACAAGAGAAGCAAAGAAAAAAAACATAGCACGACGGGATGAATGAGAAACATCCAAAAAAAAGCATCCAAACAAATGACGTATCCAATGACGGCTTGGAATTAAGCTGTCAAGATGAGAAAAAGAAAAAAAGACATGAGAGAGATAGGGAAGAGACAACATGAGAATGTTGTTCTCGGAAGAAAACATGTCAAAGAAGAAAAATGAAACAGAATGAAAAACACGTCAACGGAAAAAGATAAAGAGAAAAAACATGTCAAGGGATGCGACGAAGCACAAGGCATGGGATATCAGTCGAGGGAAGATTCGAAACATAGAACAGAATGCAAGGGTAAAACAAATGAACGAAAAAAATAACAATCAGACAAAAGAAAAAAGTCTAAACTCTTTGGAGTAAAGACTTTGTTGAACCATACTCAATGGAATAGAGAGCAGGGATGATGAGTGATGAAACTCGAGAAAAAGAGCACAGAGAACGACGGAAAGATGAATCCTCCGCAGCGAGAAAGACCAGATCACAAAGAACCCAACGAAACATGAAAAAATCAAGCAAAGCGAGTGATCCATAAATCACTCCAACACTCACTCATAGTCAAAAAGCGAGCATCCACCCATCGCCGACGCAGAAAAGAGCAAAACCATCCCCAACGCAGAAAACAAAAGCCAAAACAAAAACCAAAACAAAGCAAAAAACAAAAGCCAAAATAAAAGCACAAAAAAAGCGTAAAAGAAAGAGAAAAAAACACATACCAATCAAAAATCAAAACAAGCGTTCAACCGCAAAAGCCCAGGTAAACGTCCAAGGTTAGATAGGTCCAGTAAAAACCCAGCGGAAGCAAAGGCAGCGTCCAAAGCATGATCCAGCAATTCGGGGCGTCCAAGCATAATCCAGCAATTCAACGCGTCCAAGCATAATCCAGCAATTCAACGCGTCCAAGCATGATCCAACAATTCAACAAAAGAAAGCATCATCAAGCACATCACCATCACCCAAATATGAAACAGAGAGATAAAAAGAAACACCCACCAACAAGTACCCATCAATCCCAGCACAGTGCGTCAATCGGATAGCCACCCACAACGTAGCGTAGTCGAAAAAAACCGAGATAGCCAGTCCAGTCCAATCCAATCCAGAGAGGTAGAGGTAGTCGAAATAAAACCGCAGTCCAACAAAGCCCGAATAAAGAAAGCGTCCAAATCATAAAAAAAACCGGCGATGCGCAAAGAAGAAAAAAAAAAAAGTAAAATTTTAGCACTACGAATATCGTACACTCGCAACATAAAAACCATTACCGTGATGA
>NHTK01005769.1:0-16568 GCA_002938355.1 Panaeolus cyanescens | reverse complement strand
TCTGAAGCGGTGAGCTACGATTTTTTGGATCCTGTTGAGAGTTTAGGCTGATGTGCTTGAAGGCGATGATTGAGCATGTTTTGAGTGTGAAGGATGTGTATATGAATATTTGGAGAGCACTGGATGAGTATTGTTTGCGCGTCTAGGCGATGGTTATGTACGTTTAGAGGCTACACATAGCTACCGCTACGGCGCCTCAATTCACGACAGTTAATCTCGAATCAATACATTCATAAACCCTCCAAGGGACGTGTAAGGGTATCTGTATCAGATATGATTGCTACAAGGCTGTTTGTTACTAGGAGGAGGGAAGATCAGGTATAGCAAAATTCTGTTCCATCTGTTCTCGCTATACAAGATGGATTTAGCAACTGGGAGGTAAAGCGGCTAGCATTGACTCACACCGTAATGCCTGAAATGAATGGTCTTCCCCACTGGCGTTATCTCGTCAATCTCTGATTGCTCCAACAAATCATCAGGTAAAGCAGCTATTTCGCCGAGCTTTTTAATTATCTCTGAATTCTTGGTAGCTGTTACAACGACAGCTCCTTGAGCTCGAGTCCATAAGAGGAGGACTGTTGTAGGCTCCACTGGCTTTTTGAGTGCTGACGTGAGGCGAGACGCGATGCGCTCTAGAATGGGGACGAGTGGGCCACCGCCGCTAGGGTGACGCAAGAGTGGAGTGAGAGCACCGTATGAAGCTGTTACTATTCCGTGTTGGGCGTGCAGATTTAGGAGGGGTTCGAGGTGGGCGATGGTATATGGATGAAATTCAATCTAAGGAATTATGCGTTCAGCCTGGCCAGCCTGTGGCGCTACCTGAGTTGAAACAGCCCGCAAATATGCAGGGGTTAAGTAAGTAAAATGCATGGAAACTGTCAATAGGCGCAGATTATCGATAATGAATGCCCACTATTGATAAATGTAGGGATAAATAAAGTGTATTAATAAGCAATGCAAAAACGAGGCCCAAAAAGTGCTGCTCATCGACCCTGGCGATGGCGACCACTCCTGGGGCATTTTGTGGTGGGCAGTGTATTCAGAATAGGAAATAAATATATTTTCAATGCATTCCCATTGATTGCGCAGTTGTGGGGGCAATGCAGAGGATGGATGCATGATACGAGCATTGGATGTCGTTGTGATGCCAATATCCAAACCAATTGCCATTTTAGAAATGTTTTGATTCCGTTCAACGTTTGCTCAATTAGCATCCGTTATTTACCAATACGGCGCATATACTTCCGCTACATCAATCATTCCATCACTTGATACCCCACCCTCATGAAAATGCCGCGCAGAATTAGGGGTAGTCTGGCTCAAAAGAGCCATATCATAGCAATTTAGCATTGTATCCGTGTATGATTCAGGCCTAAGTGACTCTAGTATGAAGAATTAGATTAGGGACTACGTGTACAGTAGATAAACAAATCAATATACGGTATATACAAGCTGTTTAACCCATGTCGATATCGTTGTCATCATCACTATTGATGTCCTCGTTGGCGCGCTCATCACAATCACTATCTCCCTCACTATCTTCATCTTCATCTAGGTCATCCTTGCCGTCCAACGGAGCCTTCCATTTTTCTTTGAATGCATCCCTCAGGGCGATCTGAAGGTTGGATTGCCGGATTGCGTATGCCTGCAGCCCCTCTTTCAACGGTGCGTCCACATTCTCCGTCCGTTTTCCAGCCAGGTTCCTCCAGTTTGATGCTCGCCACTCCAATGTGGCTAGAGTGCGACGCATCTCTTCACGCAGAAGTCGGACTTCTTCATCAGCTCTTTTGCATCGTGCTCGACTTTTCGCCCATTCAACAGACAGGATGCTGTCATCGCTATCGGGCTCACCATCGACACTCTGCGCCGTTGCACTGGGTGTCAACCATATCCACGATATTTCCTTTCGCGTTTCACCTGTTCCATCCCTTGGGCCACGTTCCTTCGGATCGAGGTCGTAATCGTCTGTCTGGGCTGGCTCGTTGGATCTAGGGGCATCGCTTTGGCCGTCCTCCAGGGTACCTGGTCGTCCTTTTGTTGGCTTTGGGGCACCCTCACTAAAGAGGCGTATATCGCTGTCTGCTAATACACGCAACGTTTTCTCCCAATCACCGCTTCCCGAAAGCATAAACTTTGCCTGGCGAGCGTGCCGATATTTATCCACTGCCATGCGTGCTCGCAAATGAACGCGGTCGATGATTGCGCGTGATCTCGTCCCAGCTTTTTGCCCCCGAATATTCTTGTTCTTGAAGTGGATCAAGCGACTCTTGACCTTCAGTATGTGTCGTAGCATAGCAAGCGCATCGGTGCACTGAGAGCTCCTGTACTTCTCCTCGATGTCGGCGACTTCAGGATGGCATACTTCTGCTCGTTTGTTAGCCGGAATCAAAGAGGGCACCCAGATGGTGATGTTTTCAGGGTACATGTCGGATTCTTTGACCTTGTCGTCGTCGTCGTCGTCGTCGTCGTCGAGCTTGTCCTTGACGCCAGATGTTGTAGCACTTTTGTTGCATTCTTTGAGATAAAGGGAAAGGCCCGGCATGAACGATGGGAGCAGCTCCTCCCAGGAACGAATTTGATTCCGCAATTGGTTCCGCTGTTCCGCTAATCCCCCTTCTCGCCGTGCTGCAGTTTCTGGGGTATCCTTGGCCACTCGCTTTAATCGACGTCTATATAGTTTAATTAGGATGTGATTAAACCCTGTGAAACACGGAAAACATACTGAGTATCCTCGATATCAATAGCCAACGAGATAAAGTCTGCTGGTGGCCTTTGAACTGCTCCCCCTTTTACCAAGCGCGCTTCTTCCGCCTTGGCAAAATCTCGTCGAACAGCCGCTTCGGTCATTGCCTCTGAAATATTTCATCAGGACTTGCCATCAATCCATCAATCCATAAACCAAAAACCTACCGTCAACCTTGTATTCGTACGGATTTTCTACGGTTTTGGGGTATGGGTCCTTATCCCATGCTATACATCTCGACTCCCATTTCGCAACCAGATCCGAGCTCAGCCTAGAGGTCAAACTTCGGTGTGCTTCCTCTTGTTGATTGCGATCGGCAACGGCCACTCGAAACCGCCGTGCCAAGGTGCTCCCAAGGGTGATGGCCTTCAACCAGTTCCACCAGTTGAAGTTGTCGTTCATGATCGTATGTCTTGTGCCTGGTGCGTTGTTTCTCGTCGACGTTCCAAGGGCATTGTGGCATCCCCAGCACCTTTCGGGGCATTCAGCATCAGTGTGGCCTACACCAAGCATATAATTGAGCGAATATTGCTGGTGATTGTTGACCTGAGCGTGCATTGGTTCATGAAGCTTAGGTATAGCAGGCACAAGTTTGAGATCATCGGGTAGTTTGAGATCTGTTGGCCATACACTCTCCTTCATACGATTAGCCAAGTTCACAAACCACTGGCACGCGATATCGTAGCTTATGAGAACGTTCTTGAGTTTAGGAAATGAATTTTTGATAGCACATGCGAAGACATAATCCATAACCGAAAAGCTGTTCACAACGGTAAGTTGGAGAGTAAATAAATGAGAATCAATTGACGCACCGCTCTCCTTTCTGCAGGTTACCTAAACCCAAGGGTAACACTGTCTCTGATCGCGCACAAAACACACCCGCAACCCCTGTGTAACGTAGTCCTCGAGAGAAACGTGTGTTGGCTTGAAGCATTGCTTGAAACCCAACGCAAGTACTGATCTACATCACCTCAAGATCAATCATCGAGTTTGTATGTGCAAATAGCAGTGAACCTACATCGTCGTCCTTCTTCTGCTGAAGCTGGTACGCCTCATATGGCTTTCTGGGCACCATAAACGCCAAGCCATCATCCAGGTCGGGACTCTGGCTGTAGCTGGACACGAGCTGATTTTTGAGCCGAAAGTTAGCGTCCATCGCTGTGTACGCTCTGTATAAAAACCTGAATTTGATCAGATAATGTGCCTTATATCATGAATCATAAACGTTGAACTTACTGGTCTTCCTCTGGTGCGGACATCCAGTCCTCAGGCAGGTTGATGTCAGGGTATGGGCATGAAAGGCAAATCATTGCCATGCCGCCGGGTGGGGTTCCCTCAATACCTGATGGTTCCAAGCCTCTTCCCCCCCACTTTCCCATCTTCAAGTGACGATACTGAAGCATCATGCGCATAAGAGTTCGGTACTTGTTTTTTGGTGTGCAAAGCCCAGTGCTGTCGGTGAGTTTTTCTATGGCCACGTAGAGATCGAGCATTGAGCCTTTTGAAGTAAGGGCGAGCTTGTGGAGAAGGTCGAGGAGGTCAAATGTGGCGCAGGTTTGAATTTTTTGCTGAGTTGCTGGGAATATCCGTCGACGGAGCAGCTGGAGATATAGCGGGACCGCGCGTGAGCATCCACAGAAGTTGAAAGCAACCTCATGGATGCCATTGGTGTGCATCACGACTAGGTTAGAATGGCAGGGGACGGGAATAGGACACGATGACGAGGATGTGCTGTGATTCAATTGAATACGAAGTCCTAGGGCCTTGAGTGTAACCGGCTGGAACTGAACACCGTCCCATTTCTGCACCAATGCATTCTCGCACGTCAATGGGTGTAATTTCACAGAATAAATCAAATATACGCACCTCCACCTTGTGGAATGGCAGGTTTCTGTGTCTCCGCACGCAACAGTCCGCACAAACCAGATCCGGTACAAAGCATCCTGATATGCAGCGAATTGTTGCGGCTTTAGGAGCTGGACTTTTGCGGGCTACGCAGTCTGGGCATTGGGTAGACTTGATATAATCCCCTCGCCCATCCAAACGCATCAATTCGTCCAGATATTGCTGGCGAAACTTCTCAGCCCAGACAGCGTTGGGACGTTGCTGACAGCCGGTGAGCTGATATACAAAAATAAAGATACTGAGTTTTATAATTACTCACTGATAGGCAACTTCTAGCCTTTTTTTGTGGAGGGGGAGTCGGTGGTTTGTCTTCCATCACAGGTGCATAAAGTGCATGGTCGTATGAATCACTACTTTGATCCAGAGCAAAGTCATAACTGTCCGCGGGTGCCCAGCTGACGGCGTTCTTCCAATCTTCGCTTTGGATGTCCAAGATTTGAGTGCGTGATGTCGTGCCCTGGTATCGTCCAGATCGGACCTGCGTTGGGGCATTGAAACGAACGGCAGATGCACTGTCTGTGTTGGAAGGCACCGCAATCTTCACGGTGCCTCCGTATTGTTGACGCCGGGGTTGCTTTGGTTTAGACATTTTGATGATATGTTGATTTGAAGAGCGCTTGGCGAGCTTAGCGAGAGTTAGGAATGCTGAGGGTGATGAAGAGTGATGGGCACTGATGGCGAGGATTGATGTCTCTGCCCATGAACCGTCCACGTGCTTTGCACAGCCAATCAAATTTTAGGATCAACAATGACGACGTTTTTCAAGTAGCCCCTATTGGTATGCCTGCAGTGCAGGGGACGTCTTGACGATGTCGTTACAAGTGTATAAACTACATTTGTGACCTGATATACATCACTTTACAAATAAGATTTATTGAGATAAAGTTTCTACACCATGGCCCATGTAAGACTCCACCCAAGCGATCCAACTGCAGAGTATGATTAAGCAAGGGTGATTTCGTGGATGTTCTGTATGATTGAGACGTACCAGATATTGTGGGCTAGGTCGGAAATCCTTGTATTGTATGTAAGATCAACATATTAATCAATCTCAGTTAAAATTTTTCTCCTCCATTTATACAAGCACTCGTTCTGGACCTCCAAAGGTACGTGTGGTGATTTTGTGGACTCGCGTGGTGATTTCGTGAAATGCAATCAACTTTCCGTCCACAATAGCATGTTCCTAGGTGTTCCTTTCTTGCTTATTTCTGTGATATATACAACTTAAGATATGTCGAAATGTATTTGAGGAAAAATAAATGTGTCCAGTATAGTGATACTAGTGTGATACCAAAAACTACGAGATGTTGAACGATATTGGAATTATGGAAAGCAAAGTGCTTCGAGCACTTTTTGAGGTTTTCACTCATTCGTCGTTCTTCGGATTTTATTTTTGGGAAAGCTCGTTATGCATCTCTATATAGAATATATGCCTTAAAATCAGCTAAACAGCTGTGATGAACTATGCTAGGAACGATTTCTTCACAATGTGTGGTGATTTCGTCACTCTCATTGAACACCTGGGCGTCACAGAGACTGAGCAGTGTCTTGTACATCTCGAATACTTATATCTGTATATCTATTGGTTGTAGGAGTTTAGTTAGATATACATTTCCTTACTTATGTCATTTAATACACATTACATGCCAGAACTTACGAAAAGAAGATGTTCAGGCTTCTATATGTTCTATATGGTGCACCGAATGAATCGCTCAGCTGCGTTTGCAACCCTTCAACAGAGCATGACGGATCATACCACTTCGTCTCATAAACCTGCTCATCATGATAATCGCCTGTGTCCTTTAAATTCATAATATGATACATATTTCGCAATAAACTTGCTATGCGGGTATGTGCGCTGCTGACGTCGGCGTACGGTCAATCCCGTATTTATTTCCTTTTCTGTCATCCGTGCCTTGCATCACTCAGGCATTTTCCTCTTGTCCTTCTCCATCTCTTAGAAATGCCTACTACCGCTGAAGGAAAACCAACGGAAAGAAAAAGGCTCCTCAAACGAGAGGCCCGTCGAAAGTACTATGCGCGGTAAGTGGGATATTAGTTATAATGTTCATTTTTTAATGGTTCTCCTAACATTTAGTAATCTCGAGCTCGAAAGGACCAGAGCTCGTGAACGTGCGCGTAGGTATGTTTTTATTCAATTTTCGTATTTACAAGTAGTTTTTCTTAGTTAAAAATATTTTAGACAACGCCTCTCTGAGACTGTTGAGGAGTCAGAGCAGCGCAAGGAGAAGCACCGACAAGCAGCGGCTCGTTATCGTGCAAAAAACCGCATCGCTTTACGAATCGCTTCCTGGCAGAGGCGGTAAGTTTTTTTCTTTTCCTCGTCCATTCTTTTTTGTTGATAATCGCCACTCCTCAGCGTACGCATCAAGCACAAGCTGCAGAGGGAGAAGGATGAGGCAGAGCTTGATGCCCTCCTCGCCGAATATCCCGATGCGGAAGACGAGGTCTAGGCACACAAGGTTTTTGGGCAAACAGAATTGCATTGTTGTAAACAATAGTTATATTCAAAGGAATTAAATGCAACTATTGAATAATTACATGTCTGGGAACAATGTTTCATAGGCAGGAGGAAGGTCCTCCTCTGCGCGACGACGTCGAGCAGCAGCAACACTAGCAGCTGCCTGAGCTTGTCTCCGCTCAGCCTGACGGGCACGTAGAGCTCTATCTACCCGTTCCGCCCGCCTGAGTGACTCCATCTCCTGTCTGCGTGCTTCCGCTTCTGCTTGGCGATCAACCTCGTTGAAATGAGCTTGCATACGCTGCAGCATCAACATTTCCTCCTCCTCAGAGTGGTTCATAGCGCGAGAGGAAGATGATCCTTGTTGAGAACCAGAAGGGGCCGACGAAAGGATGGGACCAACATGACGAGGACGAACAGCTCTGGGTGCAACAGGTGAGGGGCTACGGCGACGGATGAGCGGGTTGCTTGGCGTTATATTTCCGTTTTGGTTATCCACATCCATCATGCGGGCCTTTCCTCGACGGCGTGCACGTAGCAAAGGGGGTGTTTCACATCTCTCCTCAGGATCAGAAGAGGGAACATAATCATCGTCCTGTGGCGAAGGTGGCAGAGAAATTGGAGGGGATGGTGGGGTAGAAGGCGAGGGAGAGTCGGAGAGCTCAATTACTTCGGATGTACCACACATCTCGGCGTCTGGCGGAGGAGAGGGGCTTGGCTCTCCAGCGAGAATGTCATAGACGGCCCGCATGTCGATATCCTCGTCCTGTGCTTCAGCGAGCATGTCAATGTCGATAGGCTTATCAGGCGTATTGCCCATCCTGTAAATTTCAATTAGTTTGGAAGGTAGATGGCAGAGATTAAATGAAGAGACATACGCCATAAGGTCGGACACTCTGTGAGGGGGGTCCATTCCCTTTTCCTTGTGGTAGTGCACAGGAATGAATAAGATGACCAGTCTGCAACGAAGATGGAAGAACTAGTCCAAGATGAAAATACGAAAAGTGGATAATGAATAATTTACCCAGGCGAGCTATGGGCGGAACATCGGGGTGACGGATAATGGAGTGTACTTGCGGGCCGATGACTCACAGAATCTTTTCCGCTTCATATAATGTTATATTTTATTTAGAAAACATTTTGCGTCTTTGCTCACCTAGAACCGAGAGCCTCGTTCATTATGGCACCCAAATCATCGTCCAAAAAGGCAAAGCATTCCAAAAAAAAAGTCAAGGAGAAGAAAAACCGAAGCAAGTGGTCGCCTGCTCGTTTGAAGTTCCTGTTAGCGCAGAAGAGCGGTTTCGCCCAGGCATTCAAGAACAGCGACACATCTAACTGGATCGCTAATTGCTTTAGGCGTTATCTCAAACGCTTCCCAATCACCATCGATGACCATGTCGATCCACCCCAGAGTGAACTTGACGCTGTTGACGATAACACCGCAGACGAGAACGAACTGAAAGAGCCAGACGAATCCTCCCTGTCCCCAGAAGAATATGTGGTGGCGAAAGAGAAGTACGAGGAACTGAGTAAGAAGCTGAAAACCCTGCGTAAGGTGAGTGGTGAACGATTTCATAATGACACATGTTGTCTCACGCACGTCTCCTGTTTGCTTCTCTCCACTAGAAACTCCGTCAATGGTTTTACAACCAGCACGCCAAAGATCGCGGTTCCTTTGATGAAAATCCTTTCAAGGCGATTTTTATTCAGGCTCTATCTATACAGACGCCCAAGCCCCGCGCTGGTTCAGGGATGTCAATTTGGAGGAAGGATGCGACCGTGATGGACATGATTGAGACGGAGGCACTGGCTACCTTAGCGGACAGAAAGCTTCCTGACACCCATCTAGTCGCCATCAGGGAGGAGACAGCACGGCGCTTGTATGACACAAAGGTCAGCCATGAGGATCAGCAGGCATTAAGCGAGGTTGCATCAGCAAATCACGCCAAGGCATTGGCTGAGTGGGAGGACGAAGTCAAGAACAAGGGGTTGCCTACCTCGCTTGAGGCTCGACAGAGGTGCGTGTATTTGTTGTTTTGTTGTTTTTTTTTAATCTTATTTTTACCGTTTAGATGCATAGACGAGATCAACAATGTTGTACAACCCCTGTTGGACGTAATCTGTGAAGCTACCGGTTGGTCAGCCTCATTGATAGCGGGAGGTCCTGAACCTGCTGATGGAGGTCGACTGCACATGACAATGTGAGTACATACGTTATACTGTTTGGGTCAAAATACTAATTTATGTTGATAGGATGCACGCAGGGCCACCTACTACGGGGGCAGAACCAATGGACTTTGGTCGAGCTGAGCATGTGCGCATACCCGCTCAGGTTTATCCCTTGTGGTGGGATTTCCTTCAGCGCGTGTATCGTAAGTCCATTGCATCTCATTACTGCATAGTATTATTCTTATAACACAAATATTACAGCCGTTGATCGGTGCAAGGACCATGCCTTGGACTCTGACGTACAGGAGACGCCATCTGCGGCGCTGGAAACCCCCAATCCATCGACATCTGTTCCTACCCAAGTAGAACGCGCTGGTGATTTCGGGGATGATGTCCGCCAATCTGAACATTCTCCATCCCATCGCAACGACACCACGGGCCCTTCTGGACTTGAGGCTGGTTTGGATGAGAATATGGATGACTGGAGTATTAGCTCTCCATCTCCATCCTCTCCTCTTGCAGATTCACCTGCCCCGTCGTCTCCCGCTCCCTCGCTTACCGATCTCATTTTGAAGGACTTCCCCTGTGATCCACCAGATCAACGATCTCAAGCAACTGCTGTGGCGGACGACGAGGCGCAAGGTGTGCCTGTTGAGGACGAGGCGCAAGGCGTTAGGAGAGATGGAAGCACGCGAGGGAAGAAACGTGTCGCATCGACCAGGGATTACGGTGACGAGGCTGGAGTGGTGAAAGCTGGGGAAGAGAGGCTTGAAGAATCGAGGAAGCGACAGAAGCTGGTCAATGAATCCCAACCTTCCCGCCGTGCTGCACGTCGTAGGCCAGATGTTCTGGGTGCAACCACTGCCCCACCTACTGCCCCACCTGCGCAAGAGGTCCACAACAATACCACAACCACAGAGTCCACCACGACGTCTGAACTTCCTCCTAAGCCCAGCGCTTCCTCTCATTCCCCACGCTTCACCAAAACCAACGGAGATTCTGCTTGGTTCCAAAGCTGCATGACCCTGTTTGCAACTGATTCTGCCTCTCTTGGAAATGCTTGGCCTTCTCTCCTCAAGGCGTATCGCTTATTCCAAGAGAAACATGGCTATTCCGTGGAGCGACGATTGCCATCAAAGGGACGACCGAGCATGATTGCAAAATGGATAGGGGTTGGGCGAACCCGTAACCCTAAGTGGCGTCCAGTTGGATTGAACCCCCAGGCGTTTAGCAAGGAGTTCAAGCAATGGTGGGTGACATTGCAGCCTGAATGGAGGGTTGTTGCGGGAGAAGTTGACATAGAGAAGAAAGATGGGGATTGGAGTCAGTTGCTTTACCCCGGTGCCAATGGACTCCTGAGCGTTGTGGCGTGCCTTTATTTCTGGGGTTTGAATTGCACGTCTGCCACAGAGCAGAAGACCTGGACGGCGGCAGTCTTAGATTGCACTGCAGCTTTCAAGGGCCTCGAACGCGAACATAAAGCCTCCCTTTAAGTAGCCACCGCAGATAATATGTACAGTGTTCTAGGGCGTGTTGAATACAATGATTGCTGTGTGGGGTAGTTTTGATGTGCGGGGTAGTTTTGATATCATTGATGAGCGGGGTCGGCGTTGATGAGCGTTGATGGCACTCTTGCAACGGAAGCAAAAAGAGCGGAATCAAAATCTTTACAAGGCTAGCGGAAGCAAATCGCAAATAAGGAAGGTACTATTAATCGTCATCCAAACGCTCAACAATGCATCCACCCCATACACCATCCCCACAGATGTAAAAACGGGTGGAAAGGGTACGAAATATATTTATTTCCTTAATGGTAATTACTGCCCACCACGATGAGCGCTGTCGCTGTTGCCAACGACCAGCAGACACTCCCCAACACCCAAGCATGCACATCAGCTATTGTTGATGGTTGTTTATTATTAAAGAGGCTGTTAAAAGGCCCTATTGCATAGAAAACCATATATACGTGCAGTTTAGACTCTACGCAAAAATGCAGTCATTTTACTTACTCGACCCCCGGAAATAGTCGATGTATTCTATAGAATGGTTGCAGCCCTAAGTGAACCGGGTAGACATTCCCATCGAACTGTTCACCCGTAACCACATCAACTTCATTTCCGCTCACGCTGCAGGAGGCGTTCCTCTGTTGAAAGGCACATTACTCGACAACGAAAAAGGGAAACACCCCAACATCATCGATGTTACCGCTCTCCAGAAGAAGCTCAAGGTTCAACCAGGCTGCCTCACCTACGCCCAATTCCTCGAGGCCAAGGAAAACTACATCAAATTCCAGACCCGCAGAGACAGTGGCAACGGCTCATGGATAGCTCTGCACCGAGAGCATTTCGACTTCTTCACGTCTCAGGACGACGCTGAGGTATACTATCATTCCTGGAAGGAATTGGAGGTCGAGTTGAGACGCCCTTGGCGCATCAACGAGAGCCGATTCCCCATGTCGGTCTATCTTTCGAGGTGGATCTCGATGGTGGACACGCACGGCATCAGGGCGCAGCTCCAGGCCGCTCTGGAAGCTACAGATTCCAGCAACAGCGGGGAGGGTAGGCACGGAGGCAAAGGAAAGGGCAAAGCGAGCTCTAGTGGCTCCTCATCTCAGTCCTTTCGGAAGTCGTCGGGCGGCCAAGGCCTGTGTCTCGCCTGCTATAGCCCCGACCACAGACTTGCCGGTCATCCCTCGTCACCAAGCAAGAAGCTCCACAGTGGGAAGGAAGGCTTCGCCAAGTACGAGAACGGGAAGCTCCTCTCCCCCAGCGACAAGGAGATCTGTATCACCTGGAATATCCACGGTGACGGAAAATCCTGCGGCCACGGCAATACCAGATTGCACGTCTGCCCCTTCTGCGGTGACGCCAAGCATCACGCCCTCTCAGGCCAATGCAAGGCCATCGCTTGAGGTCTTCATAACGACCTCCACACCAGAAGTACTCACGTACCCAGATCTAACTCAATCAGTCATTCGCCGTCAGCCATTTGATCCCAACCTGCACTTATATCCAGACCTTTTCTCGAAAATTGTTACGCCTTATAACGCCGATGCTTTCGAATTCTTCTTGGCCAAGCACAATCTCACAGATGCATATCCTTCACTAGTCAGCAATCTTCAGCACGGTTTCCCATTGGGCAGGATGCCCCGTTTAGAGAAGACAGTTATCATTCCAAATCATCAGTCAGTCCTGGCATATCCAGGAGAGGTAGACGCTTACGTGGCGGGAGAGAAAGAAAGTGGACGCATGTCAGGCCCCTTCACCGAGCTAGAGGTGGAGGCGATACTGCGTGGCCCTTTCCAATCTTCCCCTCTAATTGTCGCCGTTCAGCCACAAGGCCCCGGAGTACCTGACAAACTGCGGGTTTGTCGTCACCTCTCCAAGGAGAGGAGAGGTACTCCATCAGTTAACTCTTTCATCGAGAAGGAGGATTTCCCCACTAGATTTGACACCGCATGTCGGGTCGCAGACATGGTGAGTTCTATTCTCTCTTTTTTTTTTTCTCTCTATTTTCTCTTTCCCTTCCCGACTCGACTGGGTCATTCCTTTCTTTTCTTTATCACCATCATGATCATCTACATCATAATCATCACAATCATCATTTTCATCATTATCATCGTGCACGGCCTCACGGCGGCACCAGATCATCGAGATCAGTCAGATCAGTCAGCTATCAGACCAGCCTCCTTCAGCGCTTATGGCGTTCTGTCGGTGCTATATCATGTCAGACATTATCAGACCATCAGACTATCAGACCATCAGACTATCAGACCGTCATGTTATTGTCATTCAGACTTTCATGTCATTCATCATTTATCATGTCAGACCACTATCAGATCAGCATTGCTCATACCTTATTCATTCAGGTGGCAGTAGCTCCTCCAGGCACTCAGGCCTGTACCCTCGACATCGAGAAATTTCATCGCACATGTCCAGTCATACCCGATCATAAATGCTGGGTCGTTCTCCAGGGAACGACGCCGGGTTCATTCTACATCGATCATACCGTTCCCTTCGGTCTTTCCAGTGCCAGCAGCAATGCAGGGATGATTGCCAACGCTGCAGTCGATATTTGGAACGCCGAGGGAGTCAAGCCAGTCATGAAGTACGAGGACGATCTGAAAATCTTCAGGTACCCGGTTGACGAAGGACCTTTCCTTTGCGACGGCCACTACTACCTATACGATCGTGCGGAAATCCTCCGTCGCATTGCCCCTCTCGGCATCCCATGGCACCCAGAGAAAGGAGATCTTTTCTTCTCGGCCATCACCACCTTCATCGGACTCTTGTGGGACCTCACGCTGCATCGCGTGTCCCTTCCTGAGGCGAAGAGGCTGAAGTTCCTATCTCGTGTAGAGGACTTTATCGCCAATTTTAGCCGAAAGAAGTGCCGCCTGCGTGACGTCAACAAGATCCATGGCTCACTTTGTTATCTGACGGTGGTGTACGTCGAGGGGCGATCTCACCTCCCCTGCCTTTCCAATTTCGCCGCGTCATTCAAGGGCAACGAACTCATCACTCGTTACCCCAAGCGTAGCCTCATCACTGAACTAGAGTGGTGGCGCACCACCTTATCGCAAGTTGGCTTCTATCGCCAACTTGTACCTAGAGCTCCCCCTCTCTCCCTCGACATCCACGTGGACGCCAGCACCGACTGGGGTATAGGGATTCGCATCGGCGATTGCTGGAGAGCATTCAAACTCACCAGCGATTGGCACGATGGGGTCCTGAGCTTTGGTCGTGGCATTTGCTGGCTCGAAACGGTGGCGGTTGAGTTGGCCATCTATTTCCTGGTGGGCATGGGCCTACGGGAATGCGAGGTCATCATTCATTCAGACAATCAGGGCACCATAGGCTCGGTGACGAAAGGGCGTAGCCCTAACGTCTTCATCAACTCAGCTATCCGCCGCTCTTATGCAGCGCTCCTTCCGAATTTTATAATTGCCACGCTAGTATATGTCCCATCAGCAGACAATCCAGCCGACTCCATTTCGAGAGGCATCCCAGAACCAGACCTTCAGCTTTTAGACATGACATTCCCACTGCCAGCAGACATCCTCCCTTTTCTCAGCACAGTTTATTAGACCTATTCGCATTTAATTCCTCATTCAATCAGACACTTAGAATCAGAACCATCAGATGATCCATTCAGCTACCTGCACCATCACAGACATTTATATCATTATCATCATCATTGCACCAATGTACTAGAATTATCATTGCTCATCATCCATCAGAAATTGCATGCATTATATTTATTATAACTCATTATCAGCACGAAAGTCATACTCATGTTCGGGCGTGACTGATAATGTCATTTGAGGTGAAGTCACAAGTCACGACTCAGTGACATGTCGCAAGGCAAACCTCTTCTCTCTTTCCGCCATCACATATCCCAAACCCATCCCGTCATTTCGCCAATGCCCAAATACGATCGATTTGAGACGCATCTACCCATGAGCCTATTCACGGTTCTTCAGCACACTGAAGAACCCAGTCAGACCAAGGACACGAGGCGACAAGAAATTGTAACGTCCCACAGTCCCTCCACGAGTACGACAAGTACAGGCACGACTGCATCAGTGACCACCCGAGAAGGGTCCAATCCAGACTCGTATCATACGAGGTTTGCCCGAACCCTCAGCGACTCAACCAACACGAGTCAAAGGGCATTCAGTACATCATCAAGCGAGACTGCGTCGACTTCGAGCAAGTCGACGCGCCAGACCGAGAGGAATGCAGCAAAATTGGCTCAATCCAGCCCATTCCGCCCACCAGTTAGCGCAGCCAAGAGGCTCGCCACCTGGACCAGTCCTTACGCCAGACGTAACAAGGACTCGTTGTCATCACACCTCCCGACCTCCCTGGTCAGTAGGACTTTCCAGGCAGTTGAAGAAGCTATTACGCCTAGCACCCGTTCAGCATATGGGGCAGGTCTTCTTCGATTTCATCAGTTCTGTGACACATTCGAGATCTCAGAGGAGGACCGCATGCCGGCCTCTGCCCCTCTCCTCGCCGCCTTCGTTGCCCATTGCAAGGGATCCTACGAAGGCAAGACCATATCATCGTGGCTGTCAGGTATCAGATACTGGCACGTCATCAACAGGGCTCCTTGGAACGGTGAGGACAACTGGGTAAACCAGACCAGGGCATCGGCCAGGAAGGAAGGCACTCATCATCGCCGACCTCGCCGTGCCCCAGTATCCCTATCCCATCTCCACACCCTACTCGAGTCTCTAGACATCTCGAAGCCCTATGATGCTGCAGCGTGGGCGACCACCCTGACAACCTTCTTTGGGTGTCGACGCCTGGGCGAGACCACAGTCAAGTCGGCGGCGACGTTTGATCCAGCCTACAACGTCCTCAGATCCGCCACTATCAACTTCAGATATGGGAGCGTTCCCGGCTCATCATCGATAGACATCGCTATTCCATGGACCAAGACGACGAAGCAGGAGGGTGCTGTGATTGTACTCACCTCCCGCACGGACGTGTTATGTCCCGTCAAGGCCCTTCTCAATCATCTGGCTGTTAACGCCAACTGCCCCCCCCATCTATCCTTATTCGCATATCGCACAGAGACGGGCTGGTCCCATATGATTAAAGAAGCCTACCTGAAGAAGGCGGAGAGCGTCTGGGCTCTGGCTTCGTTAGAAAAGGTATCAGGCCACAGCCTCAGGATTGGGGGTGCCACGGCCCTCCTTCTGGCAGGAGTTCCCCCCGAGACGGTAGCGAAAACAGGGGGATGGTCTTCATTGGCCTTCCTCCTGTATTGGCGCAGAGTGGAGGAGATCATTCCCCTCTGCACATCTCAGGCATATGCGAAAGGGGACCTCCAAGGTGTCTCCCGCACGATGGAACAGTTCCGCATCGCCCACGGTGTAGCGAGGGATGCCGATGCGGAGTGAACTAGACCCACCAGATCATAGTCAAAGGGCCAGGCCCCTTCATTCTTTTCATATCATTGTCATTGTAAAGTTGGTCATTCTTGCATACTCCAGTGGATAGTGTATTATCAGGCATTGTATTATCAGTCATCATATTAGCATTTCTATCAGACAGACATCAGCTGTTTTGTAGCCCACACACGTGTGGCATTTCATGCATCATATCAGGACTATTTAGACAGACATCAGAGGGTCTGGAGTGAACCTCAAGTTGGGCAGCAACCCGAGTCCCCTCTCTGGAACCCAAGCTTGCCAGTTAAGAGCTTCACTCCAGTTTGGGACGGCCGCTTGGCATCCAGCTCGGATCGCCTCGGCTTGCC
>NHTK01005768.1:0-16550 GCA_002938355.1 Panaeolus cyanescens | reverse complement strand
AATTTTGAGGACCCTGGAAATCCTTGCCCGATACCCATTTGGACTTCTGAAACCCGTTCCCTCCCGCTCTCTGTTGTGATTATTTAATAAAATATAAATAATATAAATAATATGTTATATAATATTATATAATATCATTGACGTTGACATGCCCTGTGCCATCACCATCACTGGCAATTCGTCTTCTGAGTATCTCACATCGGTGCACATTCTGGATTCCCCCACATATAACATCTCGCCTGTCCATGGTTGCTTATTTCCCAATGTCAAAAATATTGTGTTAGAATGCATCTGCGTGACCATGAGTTAATCTTGTTATATACCCCCTTGCCAGGGAATGCTCCCAACATAAATATATTAATACGATGATGCTGGTATCAAGTCGCAACCTATAATTTGGAGCAATATGTATAATTAAAGAGCGCACCGGTATCATCTATATTTCTGATGTTTAAGTATTCAAGGGTGTGGGTTACGCTGCCTTGAAGTATGACAGTCGGCGACTTTATTGGATGGCATAAGTACATGGCACACGTCAACAGTCTGTCTCTCTCATCTAAGAATTTGATTATATCTCTAATCTGAGTGATTCCTTTTTCCCAATAAGTATCTTTATATGACACATACTAACAATAATGTGCCACATTTCATTCGCACACTGGAATTTCCATCGCTTTTATAGTAATAAATCTCAACTTAATTAATGATTGGCGACACGATTTGCACATTTAATTTTGAGGATTGATATGATTTGCGCTGTATGAAATACATCTCTGGATGTATGTTAAAAATGGAGCGCAAATGCATTTGGTCAATGAGAGTGGGGGTTGGATGACAAGGTTGAAATTATGGCACATCTTCAAACATCAATGTATATAAAGGGATGACTCCCCGCAATTAATTTTGACTACAATAGAAGGCGTATGGATATAAGGGTGGGATACTACACAATAAAGGTGAAGAGGTCTAGTATGCTAGAGTATCTATGACGCCATCGTATGGACTCGCTGGTTTCCAGTCAAATATGCAACCTTTTGCATACTCCTTCCCAATGTTCCCATACGTTTATATGGCTTTTATAATACCATCTGGTGCGGTCTTTCAAAAATCAATATCAAGTAAAATTGTTAATAATATAATAGCAGCGAATAAAATCAATAAGAATGTGCAATGGTGTCATAACAAAAATAAATAAACAACGAGAATAATATAGAACAGTGGCATCTAATCAAAAAAATAAATAAACGATGATAATAAGAGAGAACAGTGGCATCTAATCAAAAATAAATAAAAATATAGATAAACTGGTAGAATAATAAATAAAGGGAAAAGGAGACGTAATAAATATAATAAAAGAAAACTAAAATGATGTATGCATGTGGTAAAAACGCACTGTGGAATATCAAAGAATATTACCAACAAATATGTTAAGTAGCCATATTATTTTGTCTTGCCTCCTGTAGCTGAGCGACACACAAGTAAAATATTAGCCTAAGTATAGTTGATGCAAGAAACAAGCAAATAGGCCTACCATCAACTTTTTCCCCATCAACGTATGCATAGCCATGATTGGATGCACTACTGGTCTTCAAACAGTTCTTTCCACCAGCCAACCTCCAGTTACCTAACATCGCATCCTTCATGCGTGCCTCTTGTACTATAGTTTCATCCTGCAATGCGTAATAGAGTGTCGGGACGTGAAGCACTGCATGGTCGTGGATAGAGCGTAGAAACTGAGCGCAGTACGGATGTAAGGAACATTTATGGGGTGCCAACTGACGGGAATACTTGAATGTCCATCCTCGTTGTTCGTACTTCCGAATCCCTGCTTGAGCAAGAGGAGCCATGTCAGAAATGTTGCCAGGTGTATTAGAAATACCAATGTGATTGAGCGTGGTATCAGGATAGAGAATGACAAGACCATGATGGGACAAGTAGTTCATAACCTGTGTTGAATGGAAGCATAGGATAGGCAATATACTTTTTCCCTTTGATACAATGAGATTGATAGATTTACCGCCGTGGGACTGGGGAAGACACAGACGATACAGACGGGTGTACGAGCTGGAATGGGGATATGAGTAGTTGGTTTGGGATTGGGAAGATGTGCTCCGGTTGATGTCGAATTGAGGTTTGGACCATATGTATCCGTGTTTTATAAGGAAGTCGATAGCTTCATTTTCGACAGCGGCCTCAATGTAAAAGTCAAGGTCATCAGGTTCAAATTTGTCGTCCGGGTGTATAAGTCGGATCAATACCGACCCAGATAGTTTGGCACCGAACCTATGGAGAAACAGAAATATGACGTCGGCTTTAAGACAAAATGGTTTGGCGGTAAGCTCGTGAAGTCGGGTGTGCAATGTTTCAGCAATCTTCTCCCGGTCAATGTATCCAGCGTCGTTTAGGGCAAGAAGGGTCGAGAGAGGCGCCTTGTCTACCTGGTCAAGGAAGTGCATTTGGCTGATTGCCTCTGCCTCATTCCATTGCTCTAAATAATTATAAGAACGTTAGAAGTTATACAAACACAACTTGAACATATATAAAAATAAAGTACTTACTAGTTTCGGCAATAGTCAATAGGCTGACACCAAATAGCTCAGATACTGCCACGGGTTTACGCGGGTTTCCTTCACCTTGAACGTCGACGGGTACTTCCTGCTTACGGGGGGAGGAGCGCTCCGAGTCTGGTATTAATGACAAGTAAATAGTGGAGGGCATTTTGAACGATGTGTGCTGAATGGGCAATAAGATGAGCGGGATGTTAAAAAGTAAGAATGGGGCGGCAATGTGTGATAATGTTGGCAAGTCGGTCTAGTTACTTCTATATATACAGTTGATACCTTCTTATTCCTTTAATTTGAACCTGAACTGCCAAACAACTTGGTTTTTAATCAACATAAATTTATATAATTGAAAAATGACGGAATGTGTTGAATTGAATGACTAACAGGGCCGTTCAAACATGTGAAGTAAGTCTTAGTGTTTGTTTTGCTACTAGTATAATATTTTCTACAACATGAAACGGCGTTGCTGGCTCATTCACAGTATCCAACGTCCTTGAAACTATTATAAAACATATAAAATCCTATGCAAGTAGGTTGTGATAAGCGCGTATCAATAAACAATTGATACTATAATACAAAAGGGGAAATTTCCCCACGACAGCTATTTGACACTGGCGCCGGTATATGTTTCAAGCACTTGGAAGTATATCGCGTGTTGTCATGTTGAATGCGTTACTAGGACTGGAATACATGTTCCAATGTTTCTACTCATCATCCCCACAATTAAAATGTTATGATGAAAGTGGAGTGACCATGCAGGTTACCAGTATCTCCTTCAAGCGTTTGGTATTGTGAATTTAACAGACAGAAAATATATTAAAATTGGATGGTTTGTGTTAGTCTATGTTCATTCCTACTACGGGCAACAACGGTCCCGGTTGTCTACCATTCTCTTTATCCCCTTTACCAGCTAAATGCAATCGCTTCAACCCCATTATTGAATCTTCTTCATCTGTAGCATCCTGATTGAATCGCACGCGACGCCGTTTATTAGCGGATGGTGCTAAAGGCTGGATAAAAGATATGGATGCTTGAGTCTGCATTTCAACAAGTGCGGCATTCTATATCAGCATCAGTATAACAATAATCATTTAATAATATTTAATATTACCATGCGCTGAGTATTGTCCAGCAATGCCAATGATCGTAAACTAATAATCATTTTTTTGCTTCCGTTCCGAATATCTTGCGGGGTAACAGGAACCACCGAAAATGCCAAGATAGCTTCAACAATATCACCGACTTTAAAGGTTACAGGGTCGACGGCTCGGTAACTGATGTAATAGATATGTCAGCGTGCATAGAAACTAGCAAAATATGAAACCTACGATACGCCGTCGTTAAGCCCATGAATCATTTCATAATATTCAACTCGGTTTTCCATGGTATGTATGAACTCTGAGCCCATCGCCTGTTTTAATCGACCGTCAGGATCAACATATGAAGCAAATGCCACAGATGTAGAGCTTGCAGCCATTCTGGTAGGAGTAAAATACCGAGTGGCAGCGTTAATAGCAGGGAACGAGTTGAAACTATCAGGCCTCCAAGGATGTAGTAACTTCTCGTCAAGTTTATCTGCAAATTTAAGATAGATCTCACGGATCTTGTTTATTGCGTGATCAAACTGTATGCCGCCTAAACCGGTGATTTGGACTTGCTGTCGAAGGTATTTTTTTGTGTGCTTTCGGGTAAGTGTATCCCTGCATATATGCACTATACGTCAGGAATGTGTGGAATACATTCAAGGACAGACATACAGGGGTATGGTAACTGGAGGAAGTTCTTTTTGGCAAAGTATTCCAGGCAAGCGCAACAACACTTCTTCTTCAGGGTTATTCGCATATGCCAGCTTCCATACTATAGGGTGTTTTTGTTGCACTATCAAGTAGTCCATCATCTATTAGTGTATAAGTTAAGTTATTTGCCCTATTGTATGTATATGACGTAGTAGCATACCTTTGCATTCTGGACATATTCGTCTGCCATTATATCTTTATCTTTTGAGATACGATTACTTGCAATAGAGTCCAGCTCTTCACCTACAACATACCAGATTGTATAAATATTGTAAACATTTATATAAGCATTTGAAAACATCAACATGAGATATAATAAGTGTATGCACCTGCTTTGATTGTATCGTAGTGTTCATTCATGATGGCGTCAAATTATTTGGGTACAAGTTGCTTGTGGCGTATATATCGTATATTATAGGATTTGTCTGGTCTTGTTGTTGGCTTAAATACTGCCAGTGACGGGCATGGTTCTTATTATATAGTATCCAATAGTGGTTGCTACACTAAGTGTTTTAGATGAGTATAAAATCTACCTATTGTTTCATTGTGCTAGCGCCGATTACCATATTAGTACAATGGTTTGGCACATATTCAGCAGCTATTCTACAACGTGTTTGAACATGTGAAAATGGGTCTAAACCATACACATAGTCGAATAACCACCATTAATGTTTGTAATAGGTCTAGTGTTTCATGTTCAACTTACCCGTTGCATAGACACCGTTGTAAGGTATACAGCAAATTTTCATGCCATCTCAGGCTATCGTTATACAATATTGTCGCATATGAGCTGAAACACCAATTGTTACTACTACTCACCTACCACAGGCCGTCCTTATATTTCCACACATATAAATACTACTTGTACGTCCATTATCTCTCTATACCTTTTTGCAACTTTCATTCCCACTTAACTCTCAAACTATCTTCAAGCGTCTCACAGTTCATAAGCTATTACAAACCATGACTGCTACAACTCCTGTTTCTTTATCCCAGAGTGCTTCGTGAGTTCTAGCCTAAATATTTTATTGACCAGATTAATTGATTTAGTCATAGTGCTGGCGGAAGCTCTATGAATTTGCGATCCCGTCGTTCTAAAGTGGATAATGCAAATGGAGGGCTTACAACATCTTCTCAATCAATCTCAGGAAATATGCAAGTGTTATAACCTAGTATTCATTTTTAAATCTGCATTGGCTCAACTCTAGCACATCACATAGAATCACGCCTACGACAGTTTCTACATCTACCATTTTTACAGCATCAAAGAGCGCAATGCCATCTGACTTGCCAAACAAAGATATACCCGACGCAGATTCCTCGATTATATCGCCATTGTCTCCCATTTCCGATACGGTTATAAATTCTCCGGATTCTGTCCAAGATGTATTTCACATCACTCAACCCAAATTGCCTAATATGCCAGTGAGCAAAAATAATAAGGCGGCATCCACGGCTCCTCCACTTCCCACTCGAAAGAGACATATTTCAGAGGAAGGATATGAAATATCAGGGTCATCTCCATCTCCGTATGTGTTGTTCTGTATTATATGTGCGGATGTATCATTTTATTAACGATTTTTGTTAGGCCTTTCAAAAAGCATAACTCTTCAAGTGACGATGACACAAATGATCACCTCGATAAAAATGGCAAAAAATACGATATATTGAACAGTCGCACTTCTTCCCCTACCTTGTATAGTGGAGGTAGTAATAATGGAGTAAGTCATCTTATATATAAACCTGATAACTCTCCTCACATTTATTATTTATTAGAGTGAACTAGATATCGAGGATGGAAAGAGTGGGATAGCCAGAAAACTTTTTGTTACTGACCCTGCCAGTTTTTCTCCCATCAAGACTGGCTCCGGTCATAATAAATCGGTCGCATCTGTTCCAAACATTTCTGCCACATTAAGGAAGGTAGATGCCAGTTCATCTCAGTCTATACCGGGAGTGTCCGTTGCAGGTACACCTGCCAATCATAAATCAGGTCGGGTCAATACTTTGGCAACTCACTTATACACCGACCCTCGGAAAACTCCAATGTGGTGCAAAATAGTCGAGCAGCCAGATGGAGAAACTGCATACATTGTAACGTGGGTGTATTCTTTTGCGCTAAATCAATTTCTGGATAATAAACACGTTTTCAGATATATTCCATCTTCCGACGCATGGCTTACAGGTGCAGCTGTTGATCTTCTGGACCCATATCTGAAGGAAATGAATGCCTACGCAAATCTTCCTGCATACCCGTATGTATTTTATTTATTTATTAATTTGTGTAAGATATATTGCAGCGCTAATGTTCCCGGATTTGCATATAGGTTATTACAGTTTGCTATCAAGTCCATCCCTCCCAATAGTGATGTAATTGAGTTAGATACCGAAGGTCAGACAATTCGCCATGCTATGAACATGGACGCTTGGGAATTATTTGGATTGGAAAAAGAGTAAGTGATTCCCAGTACTCAAGTTTGGTGGCTTATGAATTATTATCTCCTAGGATCGCTCTGAAGTTTATCACCTTTACCCGAAACAATTTCAATATGAATCCATCGAGGGACTCAGTGTTGGACGTGATGGCACTCACATACCGAAATGATAAACAGAGCAAAATATTTGCTCGTAGCGCACCCAAGACCCAGTTTTTTGCTGTTGATCGGATCGACAAGCATCCTATTTTATTCTGGTCTCTGGGTGTTATAACGTCCTCCTTCATCACTCGGCCATCTACCGAACACGATAGACCGGTATATCGTGGAGTTCATGCTGTCTTACAACAATGGGAAAAAGAAAGGCTTGCTGCTTTCTTTTCAATGGTGTTCAGAAACGTATCGATTACCGCATGCATGGATGGAAATAGCGCATTCGTGTTCCAAACCCGTTTCAGGAGCAATACGCCAACTCAAAGTAGTATGTGGTCACATCCCAAATTATTGATCAACTTACTAACATGATTACCAGGTATGGATACTTTTACAGTACCAACTCAGGGAGGTTTACAGGTCGGAAGATTTGCGATACCAACTTATCGTCCACCTATCAAAGAGTCCTCTCCTCCTCCATACTATAATCATGGTTATGCTTATCACGCGCAAGGTATGGCATCTATTGGTAACTATCGTTTATATTCACATATACTAATTATATTTGAAGTTCCAGTTTATGATGCTCGAGGATCTTTATTCGATCCTATGAATATTGACGATGGTTTGAAAAAACTTCCTCCATATGCAGGTGAAATTCCAGAAGGCTCTTGTGCATTTATCAGCTATGGTGCTGGTATTAGCTTATTTAAGGAGCAGTGGAGTATAACTTTCTATATCCGCCATGTTGTTATTCTTTCTACTCCAAACTAGCGCTCGTCCCTTGTATATTATTCATGCAGCTCTATCATTATTTATGTATGCTTATTTATTTACCTGCTTATCTATTTATTTATTTATTCCTTTGTATACATATTTATTTATTTCTCTGTAAATAAATCGTCTGAACCATACCTTTTGCTATATTAAGGGACTGCGTGGTGACCAATTTGATGACAGTAGTAACCACACAGTGAATGGATTGATGACAATTCAGTTAATTAACCAATCATCTTATGAGATATCATGCGACATAACCATAACATTGGCTGAACAAGACGAATAACTAAACGAGGTACACAAAAAAAACGTCAAATACCAGTATTACATCTAGCTGGATATTGTCCAATAACACACATAGTATACCAACTTATTACATCTACGTCGTTTGATGCATAACAATGGACTGAGAAGGCTGAGTAAAAGAATTCCAGGAATGGTCCTCCTCGGGGTCAGAATAAAAATCGCTGGTTAGACGAGATATAATGCTACCATTAGATTCCGCATCCCGAGTATCATTGTCAAGGTGGGTAGAGTCAGAGACGTCGGCATCCTCTGCGTATAATGCATCCCCCCTGTTGCTAGTAGGAGAACGCGAACGAGAGGTCATATGGTACGGAACTGTATATACTGTACGCAGTTGGCGCATAAGGGTTTCTATCAAAATCCGGAAGGTGATATGTTCAGCCTGAAGTGCCCGGACCGTTTCCGACACGTCATTTGCCGCCGTGCGGGTATTCTCAACAAGGTCCCTTATTTCGCGAGTTGCATTCTCCAACACTGCTGCGTGGAAGGTGCTGATGGGTGTACGTCCATTGGGATCAATTTTGGCCGTAACATCAGCGGGCAACGTATAGTCTTGAGACCCAAGCTCAGGTTCAAGGTGCCGCCCATCCCATCCGATATATGCCTTTTCAACTGCTGAAATTAGTATATATACACATACGAGTATAACAATGCAGCGCTTACTATTGTGTATGTACACAGGTTCTCCATCTCGTCCAAGACTAATAGTTGACACTGGAGTACCAGCTTTAGAGGGTGGAGTAGCGTCGACTTTAGCGGTTTGGGGTTGAAAAGTAGAAAGCGTTGACATAATTGGGAAGGTTGAATTACTTTCTTAATGCTAACTCAGTAGGCTATATATACCTGTACTCCTATTTGGACTTGTTAGGATGTAATTGGTTTCTATTTGGTTGTTAACGTTATTCTTATTGACATTGGTGAAAAATGTACGGCGAGATCATCAGATTCCAACCCTTCATCTCGAAAACAATCAAAAATACCATAAAATTGTATACAATGTATCAAATACTAATATCGAATCTCGTCAATAATTGCCTGGAGTCCATCTTGGGACAATACCAAAGGAAATGGAAAGGTAGTAGAATCGACATCTTCTTTCTCTTTATCTTTTGCAAGTGCAGTAAAACCAGTCCACCGATGAGCATATCTGGAAACCTTACAGAGTAAATGTTCTAAAAACATGGGTCCAAAGTCAATAACCTGTTTGTCAGAGTCAGAAAGACTGCGGTCTAGATGTTGATAAAGTGTTGTGAATGCGGCAAACACTGCGCAACCTTTCTTGTCATCAATGTGGAAACCCAACGTTTTCAGCCCTCTCCACGCTCCAAGATTGCGGTTCTTGCCGATCCAACAGGCAAGTTCTGATGTTGTTGGTCGCATACATATTCCTGCCAACGCCAAATTGTTTGCACATTGAAACACCGTCAGACCTGACTGAAAACCTGATATTTGTAGTCCAATCAATAGATGATAGGCTTCTGTCCAAGACGCCTTCGGTCCAACCCATTCCATAGGGTTTTGATCCAGCATTGGTCCTAAAAATGCCGTCCATTTGTCCTGTACAGAATCGGTCCAGTACGGTTCGAATTTGGCTTTTACCCCCTTGAAATTGTCGTTTCCTTCAGGTGCCAGACTAAATGATCTGCTTGGCTGACCCCACACCCTGGTATCAAAACAATGGATAAACCCTGCTAATTTGACAGCGTTGGGTGTGGCACCAAATATAGCAGCATTATAAGACAGAGCAGTTTGGAACATCTCTGCAATCTGCGTAAGCGACTTGCTGAAGTATTGGGTATTCCTATTCGCGATAATGTTGAGGAATGCCTTGGTACCAGTACCCTGTCCGGTTCCCATATAGGATAGAAGATTGCTGAGACCCAACCGCGTTGCCAAGAGAGAAGGAGTCATATGAGTATTGAATAGTTGGGCATATTCGGAGAATGAACGGATTGGATCAGTGTGACTGGAATTATGCGATAAACTTTGCGAAAACTGAAGAGGGTTGGAGCCGATCAGAATCTGGCGAACTTCATTGGAGCATACAGGAGCTGAGCGTTTGTAGTTCAACGCCTCCTGCACAATAAGTCCCAGCGTGCCAAGGCCAACCGTTATGCCCGGTGCAATATCTTCTGCCTTTGGCTTGTAGGTTGGCAAATCTAAGGGCATTTGAAGTTTAATGGGACGTTTAGGTTTGGATTTTGGACGGCAATCTTCTAAGTCGATATCGTCATCGTATATCCTGTGTCCACAGGACAAACCATTGATTACTTGAAATGTGACCCGTTTGATTGTTGCAGCTTGTCGCCCAATATCTGGATAACGTTGAACCATTGCAGAAATAGCGTCGAATAGAGGTTGAAGATTCTGTTCAGTACGTTTGGCACTTGCGTGTATCAACGATTTATACATTCGCGCATCGAATCCGTCATAGGTGTTGCCGTTGCGATTGGGGAATACGCTCGTTGGACTATGCAGAAAGTCGTCTATGCCATCATAGAAGAATATGGCATTGCCACCACAAGCTTTTTGAAGGCTGTGGAGAAGTGCACCGCGTAATATGGCACGCTGAGAAATGTCCTGAGTAGAGTATGAAGTTCGGGCGGAGGGTTTTACGCGAGTGAAGATGTCAAATCGTTCAATGGCAGGGCAAATAACGGCGGTTGACAATATGTCGAACAGTATACTTGGCCCATACGTCGAGTAAATAAATTCAGCAGCGATGTTATCACGTCGAGAGAATACGGGCGATTTTAGCTGGAAGGTGAGAAGGGAAATGGGTTTGGGTGCAGGTAGATTGTTGACTAGTCCATAAAGATTTGCGGGCAACATATGGATCGGGTCCAGTGCAACAGTTGTGCATAATGATTGGATGTATTGGCAATCCGATTGGATTTTAGACCGCGCCCTTGCTGATATTGATTTAGCTGCAGTTAGTTCCTTCTGGAAATGGTCCGCAAGAAATCTGACAACATGGTCTACAATCTGAGCAAATTGCGGCCATTTATGTGAAAGAATCCTGGAACCATGTTCACGATGGAGCTCCATAAGTTCCGTGGTAAGTTCGTGACCCTTTACAACGTGCCATTGGTATGCACGTATCCAGGCATTGCATACTTCCGCACGTATGGCCCGCTGAAGGAATGGCGACGTATGAACAAATGGTTTCATTTGCGGAAGAAATTTGGCTGCCTCGTTGAGAAGATTAAACTCCAGGACTGTCGCAGAAAGGGGATTGTCGGTCGAAAGAATCGATATGTATTCGTCAAGGATGATATTTTCTCTAGACGAGTTCGCAAGGATTTTAATGAAAGCATTGGTATTAGTGGGGGAGGAATTTTTCCAGAAAGCTTGATTGTTGCTGTAGTCGTTGTATTCTTTTTCCAATTGCCTCGCCAATGCTCGTATGCGCGATGGTGCAAGCATGTTGTACAAATGTTGGAAGTTATCTGCCAGTTGAAGCATGTCATGCTGGGGGTCACCATTGGTCTGTTTGATCCTTTTACGAGGTTTGTTGGTGGCACTTTTTAACTCGCTAGGGAAGTCCATATTCTGGCGGATGACGTAGCGAGATACTGTTTCCAGTGAATTGCTAAATATAGTGATGAGCGCGTATATCAAATAAAAGGCACAATATCGTACACCAAGTTTTGACATGGCTCCCAAGTGATCTCGTTGCAGCCCTTCCATTTTACTGAAAATATAAGCTACAATTCAAATTTAATTGTTCCATTAAACCCTATTAGTCGTATAAAAATTAAAACACTCACTTGGTCATCCTCCGTTATTGCGTGTTCCAGTATGTCATCGACTTCATATTCTTCATCATCCGCTTCATGGTCCCTGCCTTCATCAAGTTCCTCGTCATCGGATTCATATTCGGAATTAGATGCGTCCACTTGGTCAATAGGCCTTTTAGTACCACCATGTTGAACGTCGATATCAGTTTCGTGTGGTTGACGTTCATTAGTAGAATCAGCGGCAGGAGAATTCACTTGTTGTTGCGCAACTGATTGAGAGATGTTATTGCTGCTAGATGTAATGCGATGGTCGGTGGAACTCGCGATAGGAGTGCTGGATACATCATTGTTGTTGTTAACGTCACTGGTGTTTTCCAAGTTATTGTCATAAACGGCCTGATGTTGTTCCTGCCATTCCGGTCGAACCTGCTCTCTCAGGAATTTGAGGATCAGAGGATGTTTTTTAATCCTATCATAGTTCAGAAAATAATCGATTGGTACACAATTAATCCTTACCCAGGAAGTATACTTGACGACACTCTTATTGGCTTGGGTGTATCCTCCAATATAACGGAAAAAATCATCTGAATACATATTAGATTAATTGTTATTCCAATATACAATAGCTCACCTCTTTATCCGTCTGACAGCAAGATATAACTTGTTTTATCGCCTTAAGAATATCAGTGGGATTGGCGTCCGATCCTGCGTTGTCATTGCTTTGACTTGGATCTGACGATGTTGGTGGTCTGTTACTTTGGTGGGAACTTGATGGGGAGAATATAGTGGCTGGTTGGATGGTAACAATGTTGGTTGCTGCTTTTCCTGACCCGGCGGCAAGATTTACTCTTGGATTGCTTCCTTGGGGGGCGGTAGCCACTGTTTCAGATTGAAGGTAAGCCTGACGAGCTTTGAGTTCCTCCTTGGTAATGCAAACGTAAATGGATGCGCATTCCATCGAATACCATGTGTAGTATGATATGTAGGTTTGAATCCTTTCGGAGTCTCGTTGGGGGTTGTATGGAATTGGTGACATCACAAACTCCTTTCCCTCCTCATCGTTTCCGTAAATGTTCCCCAATAGAGCGTCGAGGTCAAGCTTGATGTTGAGGTTCGATAACACGAGAGTGTTGTAGAAGCTAAAAACGGCTTCTCGCGCCATACGGTTTGCACAGTCCTTGAAGGATCCAAGTGACATCGGTCCATACGCCCCAAAATCCAAGTGGCTCTGTTTTCCGGCAGCTCTAGACGTGTGGGCCGATGCTACATTGCCAAATCCTGTAGGTTTAGTTGCGTTGATCGAACCTGTACGGTGCGTGGCAACTTTTGAGCAGTACATAACATAACCAACTCGATTTGCAGATCCAGCCATCTTGTATGCAGCATTTACCTCTGCGTCCTTCAGGAAAGTATTTCGAGCGGTATCGTCATCTTTTGGCGCAAAACCAGAATGCATGTCCACGCCTTTGAATACCATAAAAAGAATCCACGCTCCGATTTCAGCACAATATAATCCCCATCGTGCTAAACAGAATACGCCTGGGTGTCCAGCTGTATCCGCATATCAGTTTGAATATTAAAGTCGACTTTATACTGGTCACGTACTGGGACTAACACGTAGAAGAAGCACAAATAGTGTAAACCGATTGGGATCATCAGACACATCTGTATGCCATCTCCCTTGTATTTCTCCAATTGACGATGATAAATCTTTGCCGAGGGATGATACATTCATTTGAACGGACGTTGATGCAGGCTCTAGACCGCCTGATGAAAACATATTGGTGTAATTGGCATGGAAGTCGCAGATGTCGAATTCAAATTTGGTTATACACTTGGGTAATATAAGGCGGTGGAGTTTATGAAGTGTTTGTAACACAGATATGATGCGAGCAGAGGTGATGGGATCTCGGGATTGAACTGCAGGTACTAGAGTGCCTGGACCATCGCCCTTCATGATAGTGTTGCCCAAGCTGTAAGACCCGTCGTGTGCGTACTCCTGCGATTCGCGAAGGAAGCTGCGATCATTTTTCTTCAATCCTTTAAGTTCAAAAATGGATAACTCTGTTCCAGTACCCCACGTCAATTGGGCAAGACGTATCGAAGCCGCCTCCATGTCAGGAAAATCAGGAAAATGAGATAGGGAATCCAGAGTGTGAACACATGCCACAGTTTGGATGCGATTGTCGTCTCCATTGAGGAATATGCCAAAAGGAATTCCAGGAATAAGTTTTACCATCCCTGGGATTGATTCAACGACGTATCTGCCATCACGAAATACTGGGTTACAGGCTGCAGGAGTCTGAATCGCCAAAAGCCGTTCCTTATGGGCGGTAGATGATTCCACCTTGTAAGAGGTTATGTAGGCGTATCCGGCGTAATATCTGCTATCCTTCAAGAGAGAGTAACACGAAGCAGATGGATATACGCCAACGGCAGCTTGAATGGGTTCTGGTGGTATCAGTTGTGCTTGTAATTTATCGCAGTCTGGCGGAAGTATTGGGTTGGGGTAAATAAATTCTGTTGTCGTATCGGGTACAATAGACGATGCCAGCATTGTATGAGGATTGCTAAACAATGGTTTGTTGCCAATTTGACGTTCTGAATAGTGTTAGAACTGTTAGGAATGTAAAATGATGTTGACGTTGCTCACTCCTTTCTGCATCGTCAAAAGCATGCAAGGTTGGACCTGGTTCTATTCTATTGTGCTGTAACACCGGGTAACTGTGTGTCTTGATTAATAGTTAAAATCAGTTTTGTCTTATATAAATGGTTTGTTGAGCTTACCACCTTCATCGTGGCGAAAGTACAAGTTTAAGTTCAAGATGTGACAAGATTGTTGACACGTGCAGTGTAAGCATGTCATTGAATATACTATTAAGGATATGATGGCGTTCGATACACATTATAACAATTATTGTGTACACTCTATCTGGAGCATGACTTATGACCACATTTGAGTTGCAGTTGATTATATGTGGGAGCAGCGTAGAAAACGTGTTGAATACAACTCCCCTGCGTCTTCGACTCAAACATTGTTGCTATGTTGATATAGTAGAGAGCAGCTATGCTTCTTGCATTGCTTCCTGCGACTTTGTGAACTCTTGGATCAGTATCGTATCCCTCTCAGCCCATTCGTTCTGGCTAGGCGGTATGATATGTGAAATGAGTCAGGATAACAGTATTTTAAACACGACATTGCAGAGTGGGTAAGCTACCGGTAGTCGCTGTTGAAGTTGATCCACGATCTTCATCAGGTGCCGAAATGCGAGGTTTCTTCTTCACTGGGGTCCCAAACAATGGCAAGGACTTGCGTTTCCTTTTCGAAACCGGCATTGTTCTCCTGCTCGTCGCCTCTTCATTGGAATCCTCATCCTCATCGTCCCCGTCACAGCTCTCATCTTCTTCAGAGTCATCCTCCTCCTCCTCCACATCTTCACAGCGTCTCTTCATCCTCGCTTTAATCCTCATAATAGGACTCGCATTATGCGAAAGCGACTACACCAGCGCTTCTTCTAAAGAATGTATAATCCTCCCTCCTTTCCCTCGCCTTCCAACATTCGTCGTTATCCTCAGTTTCGGAATTTCCGTGATATTCTTCGAGCTCGCAGCACCATGTGGATAGCGCCTATAACCCTTTTGAGCATCAGCGTCAACGGCAGCCTTGCTCATCTCGGCATACTATGCATGGATCAAATGGATCGGTTTTTTAACCGACGCAATGGAGCGAGGAGGTGCTGTGGAAGGGGCGAGTAGACTTGAACTCGGGTCAGGACCTGCTTCAGTCCTCTCTACCGATTCGTCGTTGGCCAAAACATCTGATTTACTCTTCCCCTTGTCTTCCGTACCGGAAAGCAGTGGGGGTGCAGACGATGATTGTGTTGCGTTGGACCCGGAGTGACTGATTTAGAAGCCTGCTGATTTTGCGTGAGCGAGAGCTGAATCACAGCTGCGATGCTAGGTCCTTGTTTTGTATCCCTTAAATACATATCAGACCAAACTGGTACGGAGCTTTGCCTGATGATGTAGAAACCATAAGTCGCTGATTGAGAGCGCAATCATAATTGAGCACTGACCATTCAATGGCTAATCCGTCTTCCCTAAAAACAAAAACAAGAGAGAGATAAAATAATCAACAGACCGCGCAACACAGGAAAAAAAAATTATGTGGACCTAACAGTTCCTCCTGGGCCTTGTTCTCGTTCTGTACATGATGATCCCGTTGGCTTGCTGCGGAACGGGCCCTCCTCCAAGTTGAAAGTGAAGGCAATGTGAACGTATCAGGAGAAAGCGGGGCCAATTCAGCTGTTAGCGGGCTGATTGGGACGTATGGAGGGCTAGCCACCCCATCAGGATACAGATACTGTGGGCTCTTGGGGCTCTTGGGCATTACCAAGAGTTCTGGATCATCCAACAATGTCAGATCAATGCATGGTATTGGTGTAGGAATTAAGGGAACCTCGTCCACGCATGATGAAGGTGCGGCGGTAGGTTCTGGAGACCGAAGTCCAATAATAATTTCTTCTCCTACGTCATGGATTCCTGACCGATTGATTCGCCTGCGTTTAGGCTGTCTGCCCGTCGACGTTGTCGCATTACCTGAAACTGTAGTGTTTTGGTGGTGAGAGGTGGCAGCTTCAACAGAATTCCCGGTGGTTGCGGAGCTGGTTGATGGGTCTGGTCGACCTCGGTTATTGATATTTCTGTTGCGTGTTGTGCCTTCAGACACAGAAACAATTCTCGCTCGACCGTCTCTCGCATCTTCTCTGTGAGAAT
>NHTK01005767.1:0-16530 GCA_002938355.1 Panaeolus cyanescens | reverse complement strand
GGCTGCTATCTTTTTACTGGCTCATGCTAATTCTTCCTCTTCTCACAGCGCTTCCGGTCCCACTTGCTGCGAGCAGAACTTCCAAAACCAACTCGTCGGCATCAACTGCACTCCAGCAACCGTTGGCGCTTAATTACTCATTGCATTCTTATTAGAGTTAGACCCAGCATTATAGGACTACATATACCACGTTGCTTTCCATCTCAGTTTGAGTGTTTTTGAGTGAATATGTTGATGCTGTCGCTGTTATAAGGACCCCCAGACTTCTGGTGCGTCGGCAGGCTATGAGCAGTCCTATGAGCATGGAAATATCTATATTCGCATTGAAAGTCGCTTTGAACCTTCTGTTGTATTCGCTTCTTTTAGAAGCGTATACGATTCATTATCCATCCTCGAATTGGACGCCCCTTGACAGACCTTCAAGCAATTATGACATCAACGCCACCAGTGGTTTGCAAGCCACGAGGTAGCTGACCTCAAACCTCATCGATCATCTGTAACAGTCTGCCCATGGAGCCATCTCTACCCCCAGATATCGAGCGCTATATCGCAGATATTTTGGCTCTTGAGGAGATACAGTTTCCAGTGCGATCGAAGCATTGTTGTCTTAATTTGCAACTCACAGCACATCGTTTTCATGACTGGTTCGTCATATTGACCCGACTCCACATGACTGCTGCCTCTTCCGAAATATCTGAAAACGCCTTTCTAGGCTGCTTCCCCACTTATTTAACGTTATTTTTATCCAACAAGGACGCAGATCCCATTTTCCTTCAACAGACCATCTACCCAAGCACCTTGCTTTGCTCAAGAAATACGGGAATCACACCAGGAAGATCAAATGCTATAGCCCTACTTGGCTCAATGCAGTACTTCCATACTGCCCAAATGTTGAAGATGTCGTTCTATGGCCCTCGAGCTCCTCGGGAGGCAGTGACACAATATATACCGCCCACCCCACCATCCAAATGCTTTCGAATCTTAAACGTCTGTCTGGCACCGTCGGCAAGCTAACTAAAGACGATTTTCTATCCCCTGTATACCTTGGCCTCACTCACTTAGACATAATTGGAAACATGGAATGGGACCTCTTGACCCATCTTAAATATCTTACCCATCTATGCTTCAGCCACCCGCCCGAAGATTTGGCTCATACTGTTGGTCGCCTTTCAGAACATGACAGGCTTCGCGTTGTCATCGCACTTCGAGACAGCTCTCGCGGACAGTTTAAAGACCCGCGACTTGTTCTACTACGGGAGTTGGACGAAAGCGATTGGGAATTAGGCGCGAATGGGGGGATGGACTTTTGGGAGTTTGCTGAACGAATAGTGCTAGCTCGAGAAGGTGATCATGATTTCGATTTGGTTTCGATCTCATTCTTACGGCTATTTTTAGCTGGCTTCATTCGAAACAAGGATCCCTCACGAGTCTTTCGCAAAAGCTCGTTCAAAGCCGATGTGGAACTCACAATTGAAGGTCAAATTTGGTGGTGCAAGTAGGCAGAACAATTTCTTTACATAATTATAATACTTTGTACTGTTTCGAATTCATATAAATCACGAACTTGGATCATGGTGCATGACAACGTACAGCGTCGTGTGGAGACGATGCCTACTGATTATGATCATTGTCATTCATTCGCCGGTTCAGACACGGTTTTTGACACTGCCACAAGGACGTTCGCTCAGCTAAACCACCATGGTCGATGATACCTGCCATACTTCCCAGCCTGTGCTTCCTCCAGAACTCGAGCAGGAGATCGTAGAAACGGCTGCATTGATGATGATTTCGTTTCCTCTGATGCCTATGAACTGTGCATTGGAGCTGCAACTTACCGGGAGGCGATTCAGAGAATGGTCTGTATCGCGTCTCTTTATTCATGTTTCAACTCTTATGTCTGCTTTTGCCATTTGAATAGGACAATGCCGTTCTTATACAGGTTACTGCATACAGATAAATTCTTTGTTGGGCGGACGGAGTCGGAATGCATAGAGATACTTTCCAAGTACGGGAGGCGCACCACTCACGTTTATCTTGGACTGGACACATCGAAAGCGATCACAATTCTGGAGCATTGTCCCAACGTCCAAGACATCGTCAACTGGCATGAAGAAATCAAGCTTAGCGACATCCATCCGTCCATCCAAAAATCTTCAAACCTTAGGCGCCTTTCTGCCTTCTTAGAAGAGCTTCCTACCAATCTCCTTCTGTCTCCTGCCTATTCGAGCATCACCCACCTGGATGTCATGGATTGGATGGACTGGGATCTCCTTGTCAATTTCCCAAACCTCAGCCATCTTTGCTTTACAGACTCCTATGAAATCCCACATGTCTACGACGTAATAGACCGTCTCACTCATAAAGACCACGGATGCAAATCGCTCCGAGTTATCATATGCCTCTATCTCCTGTGGGGTCAATCTGCCGATGCACGTTTCATCAAACTCCTTTTACCTGACACGCACGTCGAACACGAAGCTGAGTGGATGAAGTACTCAAATGGAGGGATGGACTTCTGGGAATTCGCTGAGCGTATGGTTTTTGCTAGGAAAGGCAAGTTTGTTTCGAGATGTATAACTGCTGTAGAAGTTCACCCATATAATTTCATATGGTTATAGCTGGGTATCTGAATAACACCTCGACGAGTGTGATATTCAGGCCACCCCCCTTACTCGATGAAGATGAGATATTTAACGAACAAGGCAAACTATGGTGGTCAAGCCTTAATAAAACGCAAGTTACTTAGAAAGTTGATATTTCAGAAAATAATAACTTTGTTGTTCGTACATGTACAATTACATAGCTCACAATACAGAAAATAGAACGACAGATCCAGGTTAAACAAAAACTTGCACTGCGATACAAAATGCTCTCAAGCTTTTGCTTCGACTGGCACCTCAGCTTGAGGAGTCAAGCGCACAGCATGCCTGCGGAAGTTGGAGGCATAATCAGGGGTCGCCGAGTGAGCAGTAACTCGGTTATCCTGAGGAAACAACGAATCAGAACACGAATTATTTTTGAATTACAAGTGCAAAAGCTTACCCAGACAACAACGGTTCCGGGCTCGTAGCGCGCACGGATCTGGAAGTCCGCACCCTTGGAGAGGTGGTCGAACAAGAACTTGAGAAGGTACTCGGACTCCTCATCCTTGAAGCCAACAATGCTCTTGGTGAATCCCTGGTTGACGTATAAAGCCTTCTCTCCGGTGACGGGGTGGACACGGACGAGGGGGTGCTCAGTCTCGATGGGTTCGCGACGCACAGGGCCGTTGCGCTTCCTCGAGAATTCGGCCTGATAGACAGCGGAGTGGACAGCGCGAAGACCTTCGAGACGCTTTTGGAATTCAGGTGATAGACGCTTGTAGGCCTCGACTCGCGAAAGGAAGAGAGTGTCACCTCCACCGTTCTCGGGCTACAGATAGGGCTTAATAAGGGCGACAAAAATAGGAAAGCGATATGCATACCTGGTCGAGAATGAAGAAGAAAGTGGTGCCGGGTGGTTGCTTCTCGTAGGAGACATCAGAGTGCCAGGAAGTGTGGTTCGCACGATTAGCGCCAGCATATTCGCGGAAACGATCATGAGCGGCATCGCGATAGACTATCGAGGCGTTCGAGTTAGCATAAAAGTTTAAAGGCTCAGCTATAGTCGAGAGGTAGATGAACTTACCAACGTGGAACTCGGGATATCCTTTGACGTTTCCAGACGTGGGATGTCTTTGAATGGGTCCAAAGTGCTTGGCGAACTCGATTTGAGCGTCGGGACCAATGTCCTTGAAGTTCTGGTCGCGGAAGATGACAACCTTGCGTTCAGCGACGTAGAGGGCGAGCTCATCGAGGCCCTCCTTGGTGAGTTCGGTGAGCTGAACACCAGTGACTTCAGTGCCTAGGTAGGGGCTGATGTTCCTGGTGGTAACATTGGGAGTGAGGAGATGGGGCTTCTTGGGATCAGCACGAAGGCCAGGATCGGAGTGCTCTGGATGGATAAGGGTGTGAGTATCAGACAAGGAGCATTACGCGACAAATTAAACGCACCGAAAAGCTCAGTAGGAGGGAACTTCTCGTTCACGTCGAAGTAAGGGAAGTAGAAGGGGTAGGCAGGGCCCTGTAAGAAGGTAAGCGCCTGTTGGCTCACGAAGCGCGAAGATACTTGTAAGTGTACTGACTTTGTCTACGGGCTTCTCCTCAACTTTAGAAGTGTCTTGAATCTTGGCCTTTGCTGCCTGGATAGGATCAACAGTGACCTCGGTAGTGGTGGAGGTGATTTCAGCGACTGAAGGAGCCATTGGTTTGTTTTGAGTGAAGCAGAGAACAGGAGACGAATGAGAGGTTTGATGCTGAAACCGCCAACCGGGTGCCTCCTTATATACAACTCTCCAAGTGTGGATTCACATAAATGCAAAGTCATGAACCTGACTGTGGGCAGGCGCAATATGGAAGCAATATCGCCATCCAACGACGCCATACACAACAGCTCACGGAAGTAGCCATGGATGTCTATCCGGTCGAATTTGCAATAGAGTTCCGTCTCACTGCCACCCTGTTATCAATTCGTGAAGAATGTCATATGGTAGTAAGGAGCGCGACATAACTCACCAGAATACGAAACGGACAACCGCAATTGCGTGGTAAGCGGGAGATATGGCGCAACTTGAGGGTCGGTTAAGTTTCCGTGGCTGTGGGGATTAGGGGCAAATGACGTTTTTAGTCACTTTTGACTATTATAGTAGTCGGTGAACCTTTGAACACCGACTAAGACGATAAACGGTGAACTGGGTGAAGCAAAAAGGAAAAGAGAGGAAAAGAAAAAAAGGGGTCAAACGAAGATAAATCTTAATCAAAACGAATGAAAAGAAATAAATGTTTTTCCATCCTATTCAAGAAAAATGTTACAGGAGGTTATATAACTAATAATAATAATAATAATAGTACTCTAAAATTCCAGAGGGTTCACAATTTTTTTAAGCTCGCTCGCTTAAACCACGAGGACGAATGCACCAGCTACAGAAGCGGCGAGGGCAACCATGGGGCCCGTTAGGGAAGAGCGGATTGCAGAGGCATCGCTAGCCACGACTCGAGAGCGAAGGAGACCAACAGAAGCAGTAGCGGTGACCGTCTGGTCGGAGCTGGCGGAGGTAGCAGTCTCAGATTGAGAGCCGCTGGATGATTCCATGCTGGAGGAAGATGATTCGGTGCTTGAGGATGACTGAGTGGATTGGGTTTGTGATCCAGTCTCAGTCGCACCACCACCACCGGCAATACCGCCAACGGGACCCGTCTCAGTTGTGGAGGCTTGAGCAGCGGATTGAGAGGCACTCTCATATCTTCAGAAAAGTTAGAATATATGGTAAAGGAAGAGAGAGAGGGAAAAACGTACGCGGATGCAGCAGTTCCTTCATCGGATTCTTCGTTGAAAAAGACGGAATCGACAATGTGGACGACGCCGTTCTTCAGCAAGACATCAGGTCGGACGATCTGAGCAGTTGTGCCATTACTGCCGCTGACGAAGATACCAGTGTCATTGCTGGAGAAGGTGAGGGGCTCGCCAGCTGCAGTAGTGGCGTTAGCCTGTCCATGTACGCTGATCATGCGCCTGATCTGGGGCGAGTAGATCGTAGTGCCGTTGATGTACTGACGATGAGGTCAGAAAATAGAGGAATGAACAGAGAAGGAAGATACACACGTGGTTCTCCAGGAGGGTAGTGATAGCGGACTGGTTGTTCTGAAGACCTTGCAGGGTTTGGTTGATCTGGGAAGTGAATGCCTCGTTATTAGGAACGAAGAAGGTCAATCCGCGGGCATCATCCAAAACGTCGGTAGCGGAATCGTTGCCACCCTGTTGCTGAGGGAGCTGGGCTTGCGACACGAACGTCAAAGCAGCAGTGGCATTGACAGCCTGAAGAGCAGTCTGGAGATCGCCTGGGGGTGTGAGGACACCGTCGATGCCGCTGATCAAGAAGTTTTGCCATGTCGTTGAGTTGACCACAGTGATGTTTTGACTAGAAGACGAATTAGAACTTTTGAATTCAGAATCTTAGTGGAAGAAGAAAAAAACGACGAGAGCAGTATAAAACTCACATCTGGTTCAAAATGGTGATATTGCCCTGTTCACCGCTGCGCGTCCAAGCCAAAACTTGACTCTTGTTGCCCTCGAGTTGCACCAGGTCGGAGTCGTTCAGAAGAGTGCGACCAATGGTAACATTGGGGTAGATACCACTGTATGGCTGTGGTCCGGAAGAGCCACTAGTGCCGTTGTCCTGACGTCCAAACAGCTGCTTGAAGAGGGAGCCTGTCGCGGTTGCGGAAGGGCTTCCAGGAGGCGTTGATGGTGGCCCCCCACCACCTCCAGCACCACCTCCAGTCCCGGTTGGAGTTCCAGTTGGAGTACCTGTCGAAGAACAGCAAGTGCCGCTGCCAGGACCTCCTCCCCCTCCTCCAGGACCACCGCCAGCTGGGGAGCCAGACGGGCAAGCAACGAATTGTGTGCAAGTTCCATTGCCAGGACCTCCTCCTCCTCCTCCTCCTCCAGCACCACCACCACCGCCGCCACCACCACCACCGGGAAGGCTAGATGAGTTTTGGAAACCGCCATGGACAAAATGATAAGAGAGCGTATCCGCCAGGCGCTCCTGATCTCCAGACACATCACCAGGAAGGCTTTGCACTTGAGGGACAACCACATCAGAACAGAGAAAATTTATCATGAAGAAATCTTTACTCACGAGCTTGGTCCGAGGGCGCGAACAGAGTGAAGTTCTGGCCGTTGTTGGAGATCTGCGAGAGTAGCCTTTGGCCTGCGTCGCTGCTGTTGAGCTGGTTGATGACGTTCGCTAGCTGCGTGAATCCTGCTTGTTGAAGAGCAGAAGTAAACTGCTGGGCGAAGCCACCCTGGTCACTACCCTGTGCGAGTGCTGGTGACACTGCAGCAAGAAGGGGTAGGACTGCCGCAAGCTGGGATCGTGAAAAATGCATGGTAAAAGAACGAAAGCGAGTTTGTAAGTAAAATTAAGGTTGTGAAAACCAAAGAAAGAGTAGTAAGAAAGGAAGTAGAGGGAAAGAGTCCGAATTTTCCAGATGGCCACTGTCCAGTATTTATATGAAGCAGGCCAATGAGCCGGGGGGCTCCTTTGAAACATGACCAGGCGACTCATTGTCTGGAAAGGAGACTGACGCCTTCGGAAAGGAGGTTCAACGAAGGCAGAAAATTCGGCAAGTCAAGCCGAGGCTGAAGATCGCATTTTGGGTGACGTTTGGGGACCGGTCGTCGAAAAATGTCTAGGAAAATATCGCCCCAGAGCGAAGCTGTGGGATGTCTTGTTTCTGAATAGCCATGAGGCTTGGTTTCAACCGAGATTCACCTCAATTTGCATGGCCAAGTTTTGATAAGTGTCTTAAAACTGAAGAGACACTTGAGATGACGGAGTAATGGCCGTCATGACTTAGTCAAGTACATAGTATGCAACAGGCTCTTGCGTCGCTGCGCCTGCCAGTGCAGATTGTCTACGAAGAGATCAACACATGCAACATGATAAGAAAATTGACTAGCTCTCAAAACTATGAGCTCACCTATTACAATAGTTTTCTATCCTGTTTTTTCAGCTCTAATGCAATTGGGAGCGTCTACAGGAATTGAAAGCAAGCGCCCGACCCTGCCAACGAGCGGACTCTCAATAATTTTGTGATTAGTCAGCATGTTGTGTATGGGTGTCCGTCATCGTTCGCAGCTTTCTCCACAACCAAAATGGCACGTCGTTCAGCACCTTCAGCTCAGCCTTCTTACATCTCTCATCCCGGTGCACGGGGAGGAGACTCTGACGAATCTGCTTTCTCCAGGTAAATATTTCATAAAATGTTCAAGCGTTCTGTTACTGACGTGAAATTTCGTAAGGTTTTGGAGAACAGAGGTGGTAGCCGCGGACAAGCTGCCAGGAAATATTAGCATTGCCTCTGCGGTTGGTCTCTTTGTTGGTGGTATTATTGCCATCCGTACGTGGGGAGACCTTATGGTGCCTGCTACATAAGCACACTACACTCGAGGAAGGACATTATGTTCACGCGCGGGGGATTGTGAGTAAAACTATCGCTACTTGCTCGACTTTGACTAATGTGTTTTCTATCTAGTGTTTATTATAGATACACGTCACAACCCCATCTCTATAAAGTACTTTTATAATGCATTTAATGATTCCCGCATTATGGCCTTTGAGTTTCTTCAACAAGCGTATACGTGGTGGTATTCACGGGAAAGGTGGTTACAATCCTTTCATGGCACACAGTCCATGAGCTGAAACACCTTTGGAATTCGCGGCGCGCCTTTGTGTTTGGTTGAAGCCAGGGTCGATTGGACGTGTCGCGTTGCTGGGTGGGATGATCCTGTCACCATATTTTCTCCTCTTTACTGGACGACGCGTTTAGGCAGAAGACATCTTCCTTCTCGGGACTTCAACGGCGTTCATCTGTCGTGGTAGGCACCTACGACTTTGAAGAACGTACTGCTCGAACCTTCAACAACCAGTGTCCCACAACTGGTCTCACCGAAAGTAATTGACGACAAACTGTGTGGACTATTGATTTTACCCGCTTTCCCAACCTGGCGCCTCAATCTGTCCTCGGAAGGGGCTTTCAACTGACAATGATGTGTCTTGCTCTCCTTTCATCGCTGTCTTTGTGGCTACAGACACGTCTTTTTGTCCCTGGTATCCTCAGATGTGTTCACAGATTCCTGAGTCACGGAGACCTTCCAACGCACCGTTCAACACTCACTCGCCCTTAGTTAATTTAACGGCATCAGTTGGTATCCTATTTATCAGAGTGTCTTTGACGCCGTCGCTCCCCATTTTCGGTTTGGGATCAGGATATTTCGCGCTCGAGAGATATCGTACCCACGTGTTGCGGGATTGGTATGTTTGATTTCCAGTTTTGTTCCAACAAATGTTTTAACTGCACTTCATATCTGTAACAGGTACCCACAACAAATCCCAGGATTTCAAGGATAGCAAACGTACCCGAGTCGGCATGTCCAATCTCGGGAAGCATAAGCGGAATACTGGAATCAAGCAAGACACTCCTCTCCTCCAGACCACATCTGACGATATATCCACCCTACCAACCTTAGCTCTGAATCTTCCACGATTCTGTTCACGTATTCCCCATTGTGGTTGTTTTCCCACTTCCAAACGAGTCCCAGCTCCACTGCAGGCTCTTTCGGTTTGTCCCAATCTGGCTTTCACACCTCCAATCGAAAGCACAGCCTCGTTCGCCCGTAAGGGTCCTTTTCTGGTCTTTCCTCTCACTTACTTACTCCATGCTTACTCTCACCAGGTGTTGATGGGGCCATATCGTGATTCATGATCAAACCCCAGTTTTTTGCTATCTAATCTGGGACGCAGTTCGAAATCATGCTCCGAATTCGGACTACGACATGCGGCAGAGAGGCATAGAGAGAATGACCACCACCTCGTGACAGTCAACACCAAACTGGACTCCCAAAGGATTCGCCAGTCCTACAACTGTTCAAATCTCCTTCTCTGGTGTACTGTAAGCATCCCTTCCTGGCAGTCCCATACCTGCGCTTCTTTGTCTGAATTTGTTCCCCAGGTCATCATGTGGTTTCCAACAAAACGCAGTAATGTTCCACTCGCGGCTGGTTTCTCGGTGAACATGCCAGATTTTCCCATCTTTGGTCGTTTTTAACAGCACGATTTGTCCTTTGATCCCGAAAGTGGATAGAAACCCTGAAGACGGACGATTACTCGGGGGCACCTTATGTTTTATTGCGCGTATTGGCAGTCTGCAGATGTGTTGCGGGTTTTCGGAACAGCGGCCCGATATGATATCAGTCCTTCACGTCTGGCGTCGTCTGCGTCTGCGTTTGTTCCTCTTTGGTTCATGAGGAGAAACGCCAAATCTTCTCTTATTATTGTTTTCCCGGGCGTTGTCTAGGTATCGAGTTGACTCCACCTCATCCACCCAAGCTTCAAGGAGAAATCCACCATGATCCGTTCATGTGTTTGATGTTCGTCAACGCAGAACATCAGATGTTTGTCCAAGAACTTCAAGAACAGACCGAGTAGGCAGGATGGGTCCATCATCAACCTGCATCATCTGCAAAAGTTTGAAGGGCCTGTTTTTCCACTGATCATCGGGCAGGGCTGGTTGAGACACCGACAGGAGACCGACGCATTTAGATCGCGGTTCGGGTTCCCCTGGCCTGCACACCGAGCTGGGTTACCTTGGTCTGTTTTGGTTGTTCGGAATTTTTGGTCTTTCTGTTGACGCCCTTTCTAGAAACATTTTTCTGCTTGAGTAAAACAGGTCGATCAGTCTGATTCAGCAGAAGCCCGAAAAAATAAATACAATGCGAATCCGCTTAAGTGCTAAGTCAGACCAGCGCCTTGTCGTTATTACATCACAGAAATTACCTCGTTCGTTGCAGTTTTATTTTTTTTCTTGTGTTTTCGCTAACATCGTCTCTTGATGCGCTTTTCATAGGCAATAAACCATCTGGGAGCTGTCGGATGATGACGATATTCTATTCCGAGCGCCATGATGCCAAGACTTCCAGCATGCCTCGAGTCCAGCTTCTGGCGCTCTAATTCCTTCAAATCTGCCTCAAACCCGGAGAATAGCAGAACGTGTGTGCCCCCTATGACATCCAGCGGAATTTTGGGAACCAATAGCGCCCAGATTCTGTTCATTTTAACCCTCTTCTAGACGTACTTCTCCAATAGATGACCACCTGTTTTTGGTCAAACTCTGGTACCGTTTGAACATTTGTCGAGGAGTTAAGATGCTTATTTTTGTCATACAGTTCGCCATACTCGGTGATATATCGGCCGCTTGTCATTACCTGCCACTCCCTTGTTTAAACCATCATTTGGGCAGTCAAAAACATCAATTATGCTCCAGCGCGCCCTACTGGTTCATCAGGCGCAGCTGCACTTTAAATATACCCACATCATTGACTTATCATTGTCACCTTGCGACCGGGACCGGGAGGAAGACACGCACATGAACCACGGCCCACGGCACGCGTCCTCCTAAACACGACACAGATCGCGTCTGTCAAAGTCAGCTTATGAAATCAAGCACCGTCATTCGCTGTCATGGTCCCCCAAAATGCAGGACAGCCTTTCCATCTCTTGGTCCCACTTCTTTCACAGCTATGTGGGGTTGAATCAAATGTTTCCGGCTATAATTGGGGGGCACTAGGGTGTCAGACAAGCTCCTCCTGAACCAGTTGGCGGCGGAAGAACGTGCGGGTGGCACGGTGCTCGGGTGCAGGAGTCTTCTGACTGCATGAACGAATCTGGCTGGCTGGGATTTCAAGCTTCACTGCAGGACTACGGCGTTTTGTGTACCCCCCGGAGCTGAAGACCGGTACTGTCCCTTTTTCTATTTCTTTTGTGTGTTTATTAACTCCTTATTTAGTTCCAGACTTTAATGTACTAAAGCACCGTGTTGAACGTGTGATTTTGGTTATCATCCCGTAACTGCCCATGTGCTCGACCAAAACCTTAACTTGGTGTCAACGTTTTCTGCCCCCCTGTTTGCCCCGCCTGGTTCTTACAATGCTAGTCCATTTATTCATTCGCGTATACATTATGTATGACGATGTTTAAATGGTAACTTTAATCCGAGTCGTCGCTAATTCATTTTGATTTTCGTGTCTTCTCAGTATTCTTTATGTTAAACGCTAAAACAGCCAATAGCATTACCTCACCAATGAAACGCCATCAATTACCCCCCAGCTTCACAGGTCTTGTAACTGAAGGATTGATTCTCTTGTTTTTCTGTTATGTCTACAGTCGTAAAAAATATTCAACAAGTCCTACTCCCCCGAAAGGCGTGGGTCTGTCCGATTCAGCATTGTGAAAAATCGGACTTTATTGCACCTCTTTTTCAGGTCTCAAAACCCATTCGACTCTACTCCACGCTTCAGGTCGGTTTGCCTCATGCTTATCGATGTCGAACGTGAGCAGCATGAGAAGCAAGCACTTAGCAACTCCCCCGCCGATAATGACAGGTGACCAAAACATACACTCAGACTCCGAAACATCTAGAAATTCTGTTGATACTCAGAGGGACGAAATGCACCAGAAGAGGGGCAGCTGTCCGATAAGAGCATTCTAGGGACACATCTCATGGTAGAATCAGCCGTATTAGCCGCTCCATCCTGGGATGATGATGATTGGGGCCTGTCCAGCGTTTGGCCCCTGCTTCTGTTCAAATAAGGCCTCAATGCTCATGGAGAGTCATGTTCCGAAATGAGCGCGTGCTGTAACGGTTTGTTGAAATGAACAAAGCACAAGCCAGCAGGGGCATCAGCTGATCGTCCTGTTCAGCAGTGCAGGAGTCATCGTTTAGATTATCGGCTCTTTACTCTCCTGCCCAAGAGGCCGCTCCATAGTCTTGTGCGCTAAAGTAAGCTTGTCGTGCTCTGCCTTCCAGAAGAACTCCTTCTCCCGACGAAAACAAGGAAAAAACGAGGAGTGGCCATTGGCTTTCACCAGTCGGAATGGTTATTTGCCGTCATCTGAGATCGCATCGTCCACATGGGATATGTTGGTTTGACTATGAATAGATCTTGTTCGTTATACTTGATCGTAATATAAAAGCACAGGTATACATCCAGCAATAAAAAACCTAGGAATACATACAATATTATTGCTGATCAAATGCTGGTATCAGAGTCTTGCCTTGATCAGATGAGCGACACTTGCGGGGTCAAGAACGGATTCGGGATATGGCAGCATCGCGGATTGAAGGTGCCATGCACCACCGTCAACAGCAATCGTCTGGCCAGTGATATAAGCGGCAGCATCACTGAACAAAAAGACAGTTGCGTTTTCGATGTCCTTGACTTCACCCATGCGGCCCACGGGGTAGTTGCGGACAGCGGAGCGAGTTTCTCCCTTTGCCGACAGACGATCCATTCCTTCCGTGTTGGCGATTGGTCCAGGCGCAATTACATTGGAACGAACACCATGAGGGCCTTCTTCGACGGCAATAACCGCAGATAACGCATCTACACCAGCTTTGGCTGCGGATACATGTGCTTGGAAGGGTGTCGCTACATCCAAAGTTGAGCACAGATCTCGAGATTTCGCAAAGTGAGGTCTTACCGTTGTAATGCAGAGTGGCGCTGACGTGAATGTAGGCACCCTTTGATGAGCGAACGTGCCCAATGGTCGCTTTGACTGTGTTGTATGTTCCAATCTGCACGGAGCAAAGGTATTTAAAATCTGATAACTGCAACTGAAAGAGGGCACGAACTGTATCGATTTCCATCACTGTTCTGAAAGCATTCTCCGACAAGCCAGAAATTGGAGCCAAAAAGTTTCCAGCGGCGCCTGATATCGACAAAAAATTATTTATAAAGATATCAGCTTGTTTGTGGACTCAAACTCACCACAAATCACATAGTCAATACGTCCAAACTTCTCGATGGTTTTGGCAACAGCTTCCTTCAAGGTTTCTGGCTTCCTTACATCTGCCTGAGCAGGAATACAGATCTGGCCTGTAGATTGCGACAGCTCCTTGGATGTTTGAGTAAGGCGTTCAAGACTGTGTTGGGTTTGGGTTAGCGAATGGTAGCCCAAAGGCAGGCTAAAAGCACGCACTTTCGTCCTACAATAGTAGCATTTGCACCATGACGCATCTGTCCCAAGGTTTTCCCGTCAAAAATTTAAATAGATACAGTGAAATAACATTAAAACAGACCATGGCTTCTGTCATACCACGACAGATTCCGGATCCACCACCAGTGCAGAAAAGAACCTTCCCTTTGAAAAGGTCTTTCTTGAACACAGATTCTGAAGACACAACTGGTTGGACATATTCTGAGGGTGCCATTTTTTGTAATTCTTGACGCTTGAACGACTAGTAAACCGACGTTGTGGGGAAGTGGAAGAAAACGACGATGAAAGTTACGGATTTTAGCTACCACGACACCAGGTACCGTGCCGGCCCACGGCACCAGCCATAGCCGGTACCTCGGTCACCGGCGATGGCAAATGATCTCTTGACAAACCCTGTATGCTTGGACTTCAGTCGCGATGCAGCCCCTGAGGTCTGAATCGAATCACGTTGTAAATGCTGAAGGAGCCTCAAAGAATGTGGGCATTTTAAGAATGATAAGAGAGATTTTAACGGTTACACTCCATCCGGTGCGTTATCGAAAATTTCAGCTTCGTACTCTTTCGCCTGATTCAGCGCGTAAGTATGCAACTGAGTGATTGAAAATCAAAAGTAAGCGCCGATTAGAACAGGTTAAGAACCCGCCCAACACAGCAATGATAATCCCTTTCAATATTTGGTAGGCTCGTCTGGACCCCGATCTTCCACTGATGCATCCCTTACTTCCTGCATCGGGATGTGGGGAAGGACGACGAAATCGCCCATGACTAATTTATGCTTACACTTTTTTGCAGTCTCCCACCCAATCTCAACGTGACGGCGTCCGGGAAGGGACGACTTAGAATTGATTCAAGGGCACCATTATAAACAACGAACTCGAATGACAGAGTTAAACCCTATTCAATAAATTGGTCTATTCATTCACTAATATATTCTGAGGGGCGACTCCGTTACAAGTGGGTGCGCCATCTGACGTCTTCGCTTCCATGAAAGATTGCGTCGAGATCTCGTCTTGGACATTGAATTGTCAATTTATTTGTGTCACGGTAAATTCATAAGTCATAACCACCGAGAGACCATCTAAAAGCTTGAAAGTAGTGTCGCGGAGTTGTAATCATCAGTAACACACCGACGAAGAGCTGATCAATCGTCAATCCTCGTCCTATCGAAAGGGGCGTCAAACCAGCGTACATTTTAGCATCGAACGCTCGTGTAGGCCATCGAACTATATACATCTAAACATATGCGGAGCGCTTGACAATGAGTGCCGCAAAAAGAGCTTTTACCCGGCCCACAAAGTCAAAACTCAAAAGTGGACAATGTTCGTGCAGATGCTGCGGAAGTCAGGCCTAGTCAGGGGCTACACCACATCGGGACCGGAGATACCTTGGCTTCACTGGGGGCTTGGCGAATTGTCCATGGGTTGCCTGATACGCACCAGAACCCGAAATTATTCTGCAGACCCCATTTCAAGGAGGCGCCATTGACGCTCATTGCTTGGCATCATCATCATGGGTTCAACAAGGTTCAAGAGATAACGGGGGTGAATAGCGGCCTCAATGCAAACTCTTGTGCTGGCACAAGCACCCCCAAACAGTCGAGCTGTCATGAGAAGCTGCAACAACAGCATGCAGCCCACATTCACACCACGGCCAAGTTTGCATCACGATGTAAATAATATCCCCCGTTCTGTCGCCATAAACGCGGTATGGATTAGACATCAATTCGAAATACACATGCCTATCTGGGTATAAGTGGCCAGAATCAAGTCAGTCCAGCTTTATTTACCGCCGGCTAACTCGATCGTGCTTGAGTTTCATTCAATAGAGTGTTTATAGCGTATCCATTTCAATTCGTCGATGCACGGAGTGTATTATATTGAATTCAATCTCTCAATCAATTCAGTCCACTATAACGTTCCCGGTTCCCTCGCAAAAAGGTTTACCGGGGCAAGAATAGTGGCTAATTCAATTCATTGTATTTTATTAGAGGTACCAATTCAAAGAGCCATAAAATGTCATTGAAAGTTCAAGAATTTGTATTGAACAATATATAACAAAAGCACCACAGGACACAGTACAACCGGGTAAACGAAAGCAATAGGACGATGATGTCAGACTTTTTTTTGAGAATGAATAGACTGGATGCAGATTAGAAATATAGTGTGTGTGAGATATTGATATAAAAGCAAAAGGCATATGAAGACGGAACAAAACAACGAAAGCGAAACTGACACCCCAAAATATTGGAACTTGACCGTGAACCCCCTACTCACTCCCTGGGCCAAAACGAGTTGGGCGTGTGCCCATGACCGGAGCTTGACGACGACGACGGCTGTGAATGGGAATATCCACTGGTGGTAGTTTGGACAGGCGGCAAACTCCGCTGAGAAAAGGGGTCGCGAGACGATGATGAGGTACTGTAGGGCGAGTTGGAGCCCAGGGTTGACGACGGGTACGACCGGGAATAGTCTCGAGGGTTTGAAGATATTGGGCCAAGACTATCGTATTGATGCGGAGAAGATGATGAAGAGTGGTGATGATGCGGAACGGTATGTGATGAAGAACTGGCAGAGTTAGATTGGAAGGGTGGTGGGCCATGAGAAGATGGATAGAAGGGCGTGGTCAGAGTTGGGAAATAGTTTGAGGAGCTAGTCGACGGACTCCCCGCTAAAGGGGTGGCATCAGAACCTGCCCACGATGAAGAAGACGGGTAACTGTTTTTGCTGGATATGGCACCTGCAGCCAAACGATCGGATGCGCTACCCATCCATGTGTTGTTCGATTGTCCACGCTCTGGCCTTGACCATCCTTGAAGTTGACTGCTTTCTCCGCTGCTGTACATCGAGGATGACACTCCCGCGGGCGGCCACTTTCTAGCGTGCCAGAAGGTCAGT
>NHTK01005766.1:0-16408 GCA_002938355.1 Panaeolus cyanescens | reverse complement strand
GGAGAACTAATGATACCGATGTAGGTACCAGTCATGAAACGACGATTCCTCAAATTGCTAGTCATTCGAGTTTACACCGAAATGGTAGTGCCAGTGGTGGTACTAACGGTGCTGGTATTATTGGTGTGAAACGAGCGAGAACGCCGACGTCGTCGATATCGCCGTATACGAGTGTATGGGCGCAGTTCGGGGGTGGGCATTCTCCTAGTGGTGGTATGGGTATGGTGGGCGGTATGATTCCTCGGAACGCTGATTTCGATTCTGCGGTGAGCGTTGGGAGTGCGATGGGGTTGGGGTTAGGGTTAGGTGTGGGGTTAGGGCTGGGTTTGGGCGATCAAAGTTTCAATGTGAATGTGAATGGAGGGTTAGGTGCGTTGGACTTGCCTTTTTTTCCTTTCTTCTTTGTGGTGTGAGTTTGAGTTTAGTGCTTATCGTTGTCTGATTATGTTTTTTAGTGACGACGACGACGACGACGACGGGTGCTTCGTATTCGCCTAACTGGAATCTCCATTCGACCTTGCCTTCGAATCGTTCTCATCATGCACTGGTACCCCCCAACTCTAGACAATCTTCACATCCCAGCTCAGGCTCGAGCTCACCCGAGTCGGGTACACCACCACCACCCTCACCATCGGCATCCAAATCGAAATCACATCCAAAACACGATCTCAATCGCGAAAACTCTACCATGGATAGAACTATCCGACTCGGATATTTATCATCCGAAAATGACACTATCACCCACCACGTCCAGGTCCAGTCACCCGATACCACTCACGCTAACGCTAAGCGACATGGTGATAGTCATATTGACAACGCCACCGTTGACACTGCAGTGCCCGAGCTCCCCGCGCTGAAGCACCTCACCGTGCGCACGAGCGTGGTGGGATCGGGAGGGCACAAGTTGTGGGGATGGATAGGGGAGCTGGTGCAGAGGAGGGGGCTTGAGACGTTTAGATTGCATGCTTTGAGTTACGGCCATGGGTATGGGCATGGGGTGAAGAGCGCAGAGTCAAAGGTATCGATAGGGGCTGGCGGGGTTCAGAAGAGCGGCGGCGGTGTCGTTGGGCATGCTCAGGCTGTCGGAGGATATCCTAATCCGAGTATGAGCATGAATTCCATCACTGGACCCACACCCATATACCCTGCGGCCGACTCGGATGTTCCGCGCCAGTTTATTGTGGACATGGCGCGATTGCATGGACCTACGCTTTTGGAGTTTAATGTGGGCGAGGCGATGTTGAGCCTTGATGATGTGTTTGGGCTGTGCACGCTGTTCCCGATGTTGGAGGTGTTGGTGTGTGGTGTTGTGGCGAGTGATTCGGTATGTTTTTTTTCTCTCTTTTTTCTTTCTATCAGTTTTTTCGATTTTATTGGGTTTTTATGGATTATTTCGCGCATATATTCAACATATATACTAACCTACTACCCTTTTATTCATTATAGGACTCGATAAGAGAAGCTATCGCGCCTGCTAAGAACTTGCAATCACTTCGACTGCACGTTCGATGGGTCGAACCTCCTTCTCCCTCGCCTTCGCCTTCGCCCTCGCATTCTCCTTCTCGTTCTGTCAGCCCCACCAGCAGTCCCATCGAATCACAGCCTAACCCTCTTACGCAACCACGCTCTCACCCAACTTCAAACTCGAATTCGAATACGTATATGCAACACACCAAATACCTACCCCACCCCTATTCGCACTCTAACTGCTCGTGGCAGTCATCATTCACCTCGTCCTCGTCCACAGCAACTGGCAACTCGACCTCGCCATCTAATGCCCCAGTTCCGGGCCCACCAAAATCGGCTTTGGGTGCTTCGAAATTTACGATTGCTGATGCGAGACGGATGATGCTGTCGCGAGATGATTCGAGGTTGAGGGTGATTTCGGTTGGGTGTATGCGCTATGTGGTGAGTTGAAACTTGATCTGTTTCTCGTTTTTGGATATGGATTTGTTTTTGGATGTGGATGTGGATGTGGATTTCGATTCGATGCGTTTCGTCTTCCGTTGGTTGGTTGGTTGGTTGGCTTGGGTGCGTGGATGTGGGAGGGAGGAGCGTGGTATCGTTTCATAGGCGATTCGAAGGTCCCGTTTGGATTGCGTGGGATTCGAGATGGAATGGAATGGGATGGATGATGGGAGTGTTTCGATTGTTTTGATTTCTTTATTTTTTTGTTTCGATTTTGATTTTGATTTGATTTTGATTTGATATCGGACTTTGATGCTGATAACTGTTTGATTTTATTTTATTTTATTTTTCTAGGGTAAATGGGAACTTGATGACGCCGACGAAACGTTTTCAGGAGGTGTGGGTATGGATGATGACGATGATGATGGAGGTGTTTCGTCGAACCGCGTAGATTGTGGTCGTGGTCGTGCGAAGAGGCTCAAGTTGAGTGGGTCGAAACCCCTGTTGTCGATGATGTCGGTACCGGTGAAGAGTTGTGTGAAGGAGAAGGGTGATTCGGGGTCGAGGATTCGGTTTGTTGTTTTGGAGGATGTTGCGGAGGATAAGTGGAGGACGTGATTGGCTTTATTTATCTTTCTTTTTTTTCGCTTTTTTTTTCGGGGGAACCTGAGGCTGAGAGGGTGTGGATGTTTCATCTTTTTCTTTCTCTCGTCGGTATCATGATCATGATTCTACAAGTCGCTGCATTCCATTTTTTCTTTCATATTTAATATTTCATCTTTTATTTGCGTGCGTATCTCATCACATTAGCCTTATGCATTGACAGTCCCGGTGTGCCTTTCTTTTACTGTATCAATATTGGTGCTTATCTTGAAGATTTCGTGGGGGTCTAGATGTAAATAATCGATTTCATTAATATTTAGTGCTTTACGTAGATACGCGTTGTATTATATTTTTTATCTCAATTTTATTGGAATTTCAATGTCTTTTGATTGTGATAAGCGCCTTGGTCTTCGATAGGCGCTCAATTTAAAGAAGGGGAAAGCTTAAGTAGAGCACTGGTCTCGAATGAAACTTGTATTGTATTTTATTTTTTGGGTATAATGAGACTCGTACTTCAGGTTTGTGAGAGAGGGTATTAATAGAAGTGTATATATTCAATATTTCGAGAGATGAAGAAAATATGAGAATGGGGCCCGGGGAAGAGGTGGGCGGGCAAAAGAGTTAACTTGAAAGTAATAAGGAAATGAACCACGCGCGCCAGGTAGGTTGGCAGCGTCGTGGTGAATGGTAAAAATAAAGGTAAGAGGTTGATGTAAGACTCAGCGACGTGTAAGAGGTCCCGCACATGTAACCAAGCTTAAGAGGGCGGATCTGTGCCCCGCACAGATCCTCCCAACTGAACTTTATTTACTACGCGTTGTCAATCTACGTTAATCAACTACGGCCCGGGTGTGGATTGCAATCAATGCTATATATGCCATATTGAGAAAATCATAAAAAAAAAACAGAATTCATAGTATTAGCATATCCCAGCAACCTAGGATCCGGAAAACGTCACTGTAACTAAATGACACGCATTCCCTCTCCAATCCATGATAGCGCTCAGCGCCGTCTATCAATCTCACGGAACACCTCTTCGCGCTCAGCTTCCAGCTTGGCTTTCCGTTCCTCATACTCGGCATCTACCACAGCATACATCTCATTCACCGCCTTTGTCGACTCCTCGCCCCATTCGGCCAATTTGGTTTCCTGCCATTGCTGATCGTGAACCTGGGGATCCTTGGACCATTCCTCGAGTGCAGTAGCTCTTCTTTCCGCGTATATAGCGTCCGCTTTGGCTTTTCTTTTAGCAAGCCATTCATCACGCAAAGCATCCCGTCGAGCGTCGTAGTTTTGCAAGAATACTAGTATTGCCCTATTCGAGTGCTCGAACTGTATGTGAGACGTTGAATCAGCGTTCGCGTTTGGCATAGGGAAGCACAAGACACGGGCGGCGGAAAGAAAGGCCCACCCGAGCTCGTCAGTGTGTACAAGAGAAATAAAAAAATACCTGATAATTTATTCTCTCCATTCTCTCCTCAAAAGCACCCTGTATGTCTTCCATTTTTGAGGAAACGTCTGGGCCCCGGGGTGTTAAAACACTGATATGGCGAGACCCTCCGAGTCCGAAAAAGGAGGATTGAACGAGCCGACCAGCCCACTTTTGATAGTCCTTTTCCTCTTTGACGATCACAGAGCCCGCGTAGTGCGCTTCGAGCAAGGAGACGAAGGCTTGGATGTGCCAGTACATCTGATACATGAGAGCGTCGTGGGGTGGTGGAACACGGAAGATTACGTCTGCGGCGGTGTAGATGTCCCGTATGTACGGCACTTTGAATGCTGGGCGTTGGTCGACGTCGTTGTTAGCGCTGGAATCTGGGGTGTCGGAAGAACTGGCAGCAGCGGTAGATGGAGACGACGATGGTGAGACGAATGTCAGGGTATACAAATGAACGGTATCTTTTCCTGGATGAGGGTCGATACCATTGCTTTTCAGTGAATCTGCTAGTCGACTGATGTTATCCGTTACTCTGATTTTGAAAGGCTCGGATTCTGGAGGATATTGTACACCGAACCATGGGATGTATCGTTTCAGTTCCCATTCTTTCTGGAGCGCGTTTTGCAATGAGGGCCAGATGGTGTGTCGGTTTTGAGTCCATTGTTGAGGAACGTAAGATTGAGAAATGGGATTGTGAGCTTTACTGGTAAGATGTATACTTACTGGGCTTTGCAGTGTCTCAGCCGAAAAGATTTGCTCAGGGGTCAACTTCTTAGGAGGAAGACTGGGGTTGCAGTCCCGCTCAAGCCGCAAGTAAACGATCTGAATGAAGTCGTTAAACAAAAAAAAATCCAAGTGCAATGAAAACATGAAGCCATTTACCTTTTTCTTCGGCGCGTTTTCTTCGGCGAGCTCTGGATTGCTGAAGGTAACCTCAACCTTGATCATCACAAACTCGCTTTGAAAGCCCTTGGTGTTCTTGTACCAGCGTATTTCTTGAACCACGTCTTCTTGATAATTGCCGTATTCTGAGAAATACATGTTGTACATCTCACTCATCTGGTTAAGATTATTCAGAAACCGTTCCCCGTTCTTGACATTCCAAGGGGCGCCCAAATAACGGACTGCATCGCTAGTAGTGGTTATCTTGCGATGCTGTTCGACTGCGTTGTGTGTGGTTGGAGCTTTCGACGCAGCTGTCGGAGCTCTCGGCTGGTTTGGTTTTTGGGAGGGATTGGACCTCGACCATATGCCACGAAAGAAATCCATCTAGCTGTTAAAAAGAAGTCAGTAAGTCATCTAGAATGCGAAATATTCGTCAAGGATATTCACCTTTGCGAGAATACAGATATCAAGTAGAGGAGAAGAATGTGAGGAGAGACGATACTTTTTGACAGAGTTTAAATGGGCGTCGAATCGACCCAACGCGTTATCCTGCAGGCATTTGAGTCCTTGCGCCTCACGAGTCCTTGGTTAATGATTCATTGTGGGTCGCCCACATAGCCATGATTGATGTTCCAGGTAAATTTCATTCCAAGGAAACGAAATTTAACTTTGGGCTTCATGAGATGTTGGTGAAGCTTGAAGTGAAACTGTGGTTTCAAACTCAGCTCTGCTGCGTCTCACAGCCTGCTGGTAATTGTCGCTGCACGAGGCGGGAACTACAACTACATCTTCGGAAGAATTAATCTTACAAAATTTGCCTTGAGGAAATATGACTCACCTTTTACAACCAGAGATTTTTGAAGGTTGAAAGCTGTGGGCGTCGAACAAGTAATTAATCCGAATCGATTCAAATTTAAACCCAGAGATTACTTGTAGTGGACGCGGCTGGCAAAGAGGGCTGTGCACCAGCTGTGTACGTGCTTGTCAAAGGACCTTATCGGAGAATGCGAACAAAGGAAGCAAGGATATAAGCACACATGTTGACTTTGAGCAGCTAAAAGGGGTCATTTTGTTCATACCGTGCACGAAAAAAAGGCGACGAGGGACGATGTGTGGCGCGAATAAGGGGGCGTATATGGAGACAAGACAAGATAGGACAAGAGAATCCAAAGAAATAACGTTGATGGATGGTGAATTCGATCGAGTTTTTTGCGGTACCCAGGCATATATCGTCAGCTCAATGTCCGACCTTGAAAGGAAGGCATTCCAAGTCATGTATCGCCAGTGAACTGAGCCATAATTCAGAACCAAGAAAACCGAGTATGTTAAAATGGTACCAATGCCTGTCAGTACTTCGTGCTTCAGATGATGAAAAGCCAGACAGAAAAGGATTGGAAAGAGACATCGTCACGGTGCAATTGCCACTGCCAGTGAGTCGCAAGGATCATGAACTATTATCACGTCAGCAAATCCCACGCGCAGATGGAATTGCTCATGCGTGAGCTCATGTCGTGTTCGATTTGACACTGGACCGAGAGACAAAGACCTCAACACATAGAACATTTGGCTTGAGATTCCTCCAAGTGGAAACCCATCCAGTAGTTTGCCAGCTCGATAGACTCGGAAAAGATACTACGCATAAAAGCAGTAGACAATCGGAAGCCCTAGCTTTCTTGTCCAGCAACTCGCGGATCTCGGGGGAACAAGTGACAACTTGAAGGGTAGCTGCCAGTACTTCTCTGAACTTCCACCGAAGACCCATCTCCAAGAATTTAGTGTCACTTGCACCCGATTGAAAAGTAGCGTTCACCGGCATCATGCCTCTTGCGAACCTGACGCGGTTTCGCGGAAATTTGGATCTTTCGGGCGTGAGGGCGAAGCAAGGGGTGTAGAGGTGGGAGTAGAAGGACAACTGTAGAATTATCCGTGGATACAGAAGCAAGCATTTCGGTGAGTTACGGGGAGATTACAAAGGACTCGATGAGCGAGATGACCTGGGCGCTCTAGCGCTCAAAGAATTTGCAAACAAGTAATAATAATTTGTGTTCCTGAGACAATTCCTAAGCCCAAAACTCCTCATGGATGGGTAATAGCAATAATTCAAAGTCGGGTGCAATATTAAACCTCTTTGGTGTTGTCAGACGTAGGCGACGATAGCAAATGCCTTCGCCACTAATACTGAGCGATTCACTGGCATGTATTAATGTCATGTGTGCCAACGTCGGACCTTGTTTCTGTTCGAAATTACAAGGGCCCAGGGTACAAATTATTCGTTATGGTGTCTCTCGATTGAGATCTAGGGTGTCATATCGTCTAAGATTGAATATTCCTCATCACGGTCCTTCGAAGTTGCCGCCCTTTCATCAATCCATCGCTGGAGGCCGTACCTCGATTAAGCCGAATGCACCCTGCAATGAGATGAGGGGCATTCTCCATTACTTGATTGAGTGAATTCAATCCCTTTGGGACTGCCACTTGTGTTTAACATGACTGTCAGGAACCTAGCTACTGTATATGTGGTGATGATAGGTATCTCGAGCTCCTTTGATAACCATGAATTCGAACCGATCATTGATACTCATCGACCGCATTATAGATAGACGCTCAACGTTTCAAATTTTATTGGAACATAAACGGACTCTGACAAACACTAATTCAAGTTTATAAGATAAGTATCACGGACCATATATCATTATTTGCTCACCCCTTTCTCCGGTCACCGGTCACTTGTCTTCTGCAATTGCCTTCGGAACAAGAGTCGAATAAAGACTTCCACCTCCTTCCACGTTTGGTGCAGCGGTTGATCCAGCGTCAACCGGAAGTATCACTCCTGTAATCCACCTCGCTTCATCACTGGCCAGAAATCGAACCGCGCAACCACAATCCCACCCATTACCCTCTGTTTTAAGAAGGCTCCGTTCACGTCGAGCCTCACGAACCGACGGATCCATCCCATTTCCAAATAGCATTGGGGTGTATAGCATCCCTTTTCGGTGTTGTTAACTCTCAATCTAATCTAGAAATGGTATTGACAGAGAAAAAGCGGGCACACAGACTCACCTGGACAAACACAGTTCACTCTAATGCCACTAGGGGCATGATGAGCTGCCATAGATCTCGTCATGTTGATGATGGCTCCTTTGCTCGTTGGATAAAGCAACATTGGCGCGCCCCCTCTCATCCCTGAAACACTTGAAATATTTACAATACTCCCCCTTCCCGAAATCGGGTGTCTCTCGTTCTTCTCCATCGCTGGAACAGCATATTTTGTCATCGCCACCATACTCGTTACATTGATTTCGAGTCCCTGAGCCCATTTTGCTAGATCAACCTCCACTGCCGTACCACCAGGCCCTCCGACCCCGACATTATTCACCAAAATGTCGAGTCTCCCATACCGATCCAACGCCATCTGAACAACATTTTTACATTCCTCCTCGTTAGTCACGTCCAGTTGGACAGCTAATCCACGGTTTGGAAATTCATCGTTGATCATTTGGGCTGTGGTTTGTGCTGAGGAGAGGTTGATGTCTGCGCAGAGTACTGTTGCGCCTGATTCGGCGAGCAAGATGGACGCTGCTCTCCCGTTGCCTATTCCATCTGCTGAGGAGCCTGCCCCTGTCACAATTGCGACGCGCCCTTCTAAAGAGCCAGATGGGCGGGGTGGGTTCAGATAAGTGGTGTCTGAGCTCATGTCGACGAATCAATGCTGAGAAGATGTTGGATTGGTTTGGAGTTCCGACTCTTCTGGTCAAACCTACTGTGGAGGTCCTGAGGTCCAGGTACTTATTATGACCACGATTGTCATCTATCCCACAGACCGGGTAGATGATGGGCTTATTAGCCGGATGCCTGATAATAGTGTCAAGAAGTTGTTAACTACAAACACTCGTGAGCTACTCCAGGCTCGTGACTAGCGAGTCCGTGGATATAGTAAGACTTCGAAGGAGAGTATGTTGTTAAACCGCTTCAGTGTTGGCAGACGTGGCCGGCCGAAGCCAACAAATGCCTTCGTCCATATTGAGCGCTGAGCGCTGTAATGCGGGCCTGATTCCGTTCGAAATAGCAACTTAGACGAAGCGTCCGCTACTAGGAGGTCATCTCTTAATCGAGATCTAGAGTACCATACTAGTAGTATTGTCCAAGTTTAATTTTTCACTAGTACTATTACAATCCTTCGAAGTTGCCGCCCTTTCATCAATCCATCGCTGGAAGCCGTACCTCGATTCAGCTGAACGTGTCCCACAATGAGATGAGGAGTGATCAGGGAGTGATCTCCGTTAATTAATCATCGATACTCATCGACCGCAGCCAGCGAAAGTCATGGATAGACGCTCAACGTTTCATGATAACGAACATGAGGCATCCGGTTGTTGTACGAGTTTAGAATTAGAGTTCTCGAAACGCACACTGAGGAGCTTCTCGATTCATTTTGGGGTGTATTCATAATTCATTCGACAGGCCTCATTGAAGGACTTGTACTGCAGGTGAGAGCACTCCCTTGCTTTGGTTCAATCACTTCGCCTCGTGTGTTTTGTAGTTTTAATGTGAGGCAAGTCACCAGGTGCTTGCTTGACACGTTTTGCATGGATCGTGGACTGATTAAAGTCGATAGACGCCCAATGTCAGACCGTGGCAGTCGTTTTCTGTAAGATAAAAGAGCGCAGCTTGTTCCAGAGCACACGCACTTCCTCCTCGTTTTGTTTCAACATCATGTCAGCTGAACCGACTAAGTCTATTGATCCCACAGAGACCCTCACATCTGCCCAAACAGACGCGGTAGGTGTGCGCAGGGATGACGAATTCTACTTCGATATTGTGACCTTCAAGGTAAGTATTCACCCACACAAAAAGTCATCCTACGTATACTCTGGCTTCCACGCTTACAGCATTCTATGAAAGGTGGAAAACACTCTTTTCAGGGTTCCGCGAAATGGATTCCTTTACCCTGGATCTACCTTCGAGGACCTTTTCAGCCTTCCAGGGCCATCTACAGATCTAGACAGTCCTATTTCTGCTAACCAACCAACACCCCAGCGGGAGGGTTCATGCGATGATAACCCTATTGTCCTAGAGCAGATTTCGGCAAGTTCGTTTCGAAGCTTTCTTCGTGTTCTGTACAAATTGTAGGTCGTTCGTCTGTCATCGCCGGGAGGAAGCTAAGATCCCATTGTTTTGCTTGTAGCGAACGTTCAACGCCCTGCCACGGATATGAGCAGTGGTTGAGTGTATTGGATCTTGCTACCATGTGGAACTTTACGGAGGTGCGCACACTACCCATGCGGATTTTACTGATTGCGAGTGACGAATGCATGCCCCTAGATTAGAAAACTGGCCATTGTCAGCCTCGATGAGAAGAAGTACATTGGCAATCGGACGATAGAAGAGCAGATACTCCTCAGCAAGAAGTACTGTGTTAAACACTGGCTGAAACGCGCATATCAAAGTGTCATACAAAATAAAAGCGCCGTCTCGATTGCCGAGATGCGTAAAGCGGGTGTAGACCTCGAGACGATTAGCACACTTTCCAACATTCGAGACATATGGCTGACGGGACTCTTTTGGTGCCGGGAACGTATCGATGTAGGGCCTGGGGGCAATGGATTCCCATCCGTAATTCCTATATCAGGTGGCCATTGCCATACTTGCGCAAAGTACCACAATCCGGGCGCTGATTTAGCTGTTCTTTGCATCGGCTGCCCCAACGCAATCGCCATGCTCGATGCTCGATTTGTTACACTCCCGATAAAGGGCGAACGCGTAACACAGCTAATTGACCTACACTTTCAGCACGAATTTTCTGGCATGGACGACGAGTAGATATATGGATATGTTGTAGCTATATTCACGCATCCGCTATTTCAAATACTTCTCATCACTGTTATCGTTATAAGCGCCCAAGGTCTAGGCTAAGAGAAAAGGACACGTGCAGGCCCACTAAGGCTGATATACATAAAACCTTAATCAGTGAAAGAAATGGTGGCAATATTTAAATCCAGCAAACGGTTATCATGTTCATCGTGCTGTGAATTAGATGTATACGAGACATGCAATCAGCTTAATTTATTGAAAGGCATATGATACATAATGTAGTCGGTCCAGAGGAAGCACAGAATGACGACAGATGAAAGACATCTTTAAACCGTGTTCAAACCACCTAATCCTCCATCGCATGAGGAACGAGGGCATTCGTGTCGTAAACAAATTCAGCTGGACTCCTGCATATCAGATTGGAAATCAATAATCGATCTACAGGTCATGTTATAAGGCGACGTACGTTTTCTCAATCCCATCCTCCATCCATGCGATATGTGCTTTGAACTCTGTCATACCCAAGGACAAAACGATGTCGAATTGGATCTCATAGTATGGAAGCGCAGTTTTCTTCTTCGTCAGGCTCATCCTGGGCACCAACGACTCGCACATCACCGAGGTATCAGCCTCAACGTAGCAAAGGGTGTGGTACATCGCTGCAACGAACACGTCAGTCTCATTACATCCTGCATAGACCAATGGCAATTGAACGTACTGGGATCTGTATCAATCCATTTGGGTTTATCGATTTTACCGCGATAGCAGGTAATGGGAACAACAACCGTCCCCAGAGCGTGTTTTGAGTACGACTCGTTGAGGTAGTGAGATCGGAATTGTTGCGTCTCTGTGACCTTGGTATTCTACACATAATATGATCAGGGACGTTGGCTTGGTAAACCCATCATACAATTCGTTGCGCACCTTGGGCAAAATGGGGTCGAAAAGACCCTTAATCCAAGTCCTCCCAGATGGTCCAGTGTAAACATCCTGACCTCTAGACTGATGTTCTGGGTCGTCGGGTCGGTAGATCATGCTCATGGGGGTTCCATAGTCGAATTTGGCGATTCTGGCTGAGACAAAATGATCAAGGTAGAAGGAGATGGCACCATCTGCGACGGCCTTGTTTCTGGACGAGTCATGCAGATCAGCCACCATGTCAAATAGCACAAAATGTAGTAATCGTACACATGACTATCAGGCCTGGAGACGTTGATACCGTCACCAGAGAATCTATCTCGCAGCTGCTTGAAGAGCCAGTCGCTGGCCGCAAAGCCTCCAACAAGGAAAATGGACTACACGTATAACAAAGTAAGTTTCTGCAAAAGAATAACATGAGGAGCGAACGAACCGCAATCTGGGAAGATGACAATCGCCTTTGTTCTTCGATGGACTTGATGATGCAGTTCACAGAAGGCTCAAAGAAAGCTGCGACTTCAGTTCTACACGAAAGGCGATTAGTCAGGGGCTGGAGAAACAAAAGACAGACGTACCCAGTCAACCTCAACTGTCCAGAACGGATATTGAGGGTAAGGTCACGATCTTTCAGAGTGCCGAACTTGATGTATTGGGACTCCTCAACGTTTCTGAACCTCAATTTTGTTGTCTTGTCAAAGCACCTCGAGATGTGCTTCACGTCTCCCGAGAACTTGGAATTTTTGAGATGGTCTGAACAATGCTGTCAGCGTTTCAACTTGTTGTCAATCAATAACAGCTCACTTACTATTAAGGAAGGTTTCAGCACGAGCAGTAACTGTGATTGATCCTTGAAGGTGACCTAGACCAAGATTAGCGGCTCGTCTTGAGGATTACATGAAGGAAGGTTTACATTGAGGAGCAGCAATTTCTTCGTACCCCGCCCCATCAGCCTGCTTGTAAGCACTGATATCGATAGTTCCTCCTCCAGCATCAACGATGAGGATACCTTTACCACCCTAACCGACACGTTAATAACAACGAACACAGGATTTATTGCGAACACATACCTTGATGGCTTCGGTAGTCAAGCCACTTTGCACGCAGAAGTGAAGACTTGCTTCACCTTCTGTCACAAACGAGAGACGAGCACGGCCCTTCTCGTCATCCGTGATCAGGCCAGCCGTGATCGCGGCACGTCTCATCTGGTTTTGCTGGCCACCCTCCCAGCCATTGGGGTGCGTAAGGACGTAGTCGATGTTAGCCTCCAAGGACTTCCACAGCTCAGGCCCATTGGCGTGGGTCTCTTCAATGTATGAGCGTGCACAATTGTGAAGATAGCGAAGGAAATCTGCGAAAAGATCCATCGCATTCTTGCCATCAGGGAGAGGCGGAATTTTGTCGGTGATATGTGCAGTAGCTTTGGTCTTTGGGCGCATATGCAGCTTGAACCTGTATTGTTTAAACATTTGAGTCAGCAATGATAGTTCCCAAAAGTGGAACACATGCACGCACCATTCTGCACGTATCCAGCCTTGATCTTCGGCGTCTTCTTCTACACCTTCACGGTTGGCCTCTGCGCCAACAGCCCGGACGGCGCCTTTCGCGTCGTAGTAAAGAATAGTGGGAATTTTAGAGTCTCCTCCGACGTTCTCCTGTGCGGGGAACCTTAAAAAATAATTAAACGTCATTTAATATCGGCAAAAATTAAGTTTCAAGTCGACCGTGAGCTTACCTCGTTACTCCGCGAATTTCAGGAATTTCGCCTGGATCTAGGATACTGCACGTAGCGAGACGCGTGCGTAGTTAGACGAAGGTGCCTTGAGATGTAGACAGAGTGATGTCTGACCTATAAGAAACACCACTGAAGGTCGTCCCCACATCGAATGCGAGGACGAGCTTGCGTTGAGAGCCAGAGTAGGGCGATCTGGTGAGCATAGAGAGTGTTGCGGATTGGAGGAATGAAAGAAGGTCGTTGAAAGAGAGTGGAAGGAGACCACTTTGATAAATAAAATTCTTTTGTATTGAGCATGTGTGGAACACGTTGACGCAGCATGGGGGTGCCTGCTTCAAAGCTGCGATTGCAAGGCAGCTTTGGCATGGAGCCTAATATACATATCGATGACAGAACATCGATAGCGCATACTTTTATTCCCTTCCACCACAGCCATCTTACGAACCACTGGCACTCTCCCATGTTGTCGAAGATGTTTGCGTACTTGGAACCCGCCCCAAAACAGCCAACACAAAGCAATAGGAGGAACAGTGACTCCAGTCGTGCTCTTGAACCAGCGCCTGAAATGCAGATGGTTGGAAGTTTTAACCAGAATGCATCGCCCAACCGGGCGCACGGAGTTGCCCGTTCTTCCAGTGTCGCTGCTAGCCCGTTTCCTCAGCAAATCCGGGAGCAACAGGAATCGCGACTCCGAGAGAACCAGCGCGTGCGCAAAGACTCCCAAATCAACAATAAACGATCCACGTCGAGAACCACACCCGCCATGCCCGTTACATCCAACTATCTTTCCAACTCAACCGACCCTTCCACAAACGCTGCGAAAGCCTCCCCTGTTATCCCGGCTGCTACACCATCTCAAGATCTAACCCTTGAAAAACGAAACTACTTTGGAATCGCGGAAGCCGATGGGACGGGAAGCGGAGAATCACTGACGGATTGGGAGAATGTGTCAAAGTCGAGCACGACGAGAGTGACCAAAACGGGTCGTTCATCCAGCGAGCTGAGGACAACCAGAACCACACCTCCCGAGGAAACCAACAAGAGAGTGGTTGAAAGCTCTCGCAGGCGCACACCCGGATCATCGACCGACGACGAGCAGGGGCGAAAATCCGATAAGCAACGTATGGCGAGGGAGATCGAAACCCTGATGAAGGAGAAGGCACAATTGCTCGCGGACAACGAGCAACTCAAGAAAGAACATGCAAAATCGCAGGAGAAGCTAGTTTTCGCAGACCAGCAGATCGTTGAGGATAGGCACACCATCGACGCATTGAATATGCAGGTATCGTCGCTGAAGCAGGTACACTTGCAGCTCTCGGAACATTTGAAGATAGTGGAGGGCCAGGCACAGCAGTTTCAGAACTACTGTAACGAGGTGCAGCAGAATTACGGGAGGTTGGAGAGTGAGGCGAAGATGCTGAGGGACAAAGCCCGAGAAGCGGATGAAATGAGGGCTCGGTTGGACCAAGTGCGGTGGGCTGAGGAGCAACTTCGTCGCTACGAGCAATACACCCGTGAGCTTAAGGATAAAAATCAGCGACTGGAGACAGACGTGAAGCTGATGAAGGATAAGACCCGGGAAGCGGAGGAGAGGGAGGGACAACTTCAGGCGCTTTTGGATGTCCGTACCAGCGACTTGAAGGGCGCGAAGACGTTCTTGACGATGGAGGACAAGTTTTCGGGAGCAGACGTGTTGAAGATGGTGGAAGGTTTGAATGCAGAGATTTTCCAGGCGTCAGCTTACATAGCTGGGCTCGTGGAAGACGTCCCCAAGGAGCAGATGAAACGCTTTACGTGGAAACAGTGTATGTCCCAAGATGCCTTCAACCTTGTCCAGAAAAGAGTCGGACCTGCTCTTATGGATTTCATCGAGGAGAAAGGCCCAGAGAACCGACGCGATCCCCTTGCATTGCAGCTGGCATTCCAGGCTTTTCTTGTTTGGTGGTCGGCGTATATGGTGAACAGTTTTGCTGACGGACCGACGGGGCACGAGCTAGGAATTCTGTATAAGGCTATCAGAGAGACAGGTTAGCTTCTGCCCTCCCTCCAGGATATATTTACTGACCCGTTTTACACCAAAGAAACCCAGGCTGTCTCGGCGAGATGGCGGGCCATAACATCTGAAAAAATGACAAAGATGAGCAAAGCGACATTTACAAACTTCATCGGCTATTCCATCGCAGGCATCTTAAAGATGGGTGGCGCTACACTTCCACAATCAGGAAAGTCATATCACGCTATCCAGGACTCAATCATGGTCATTGAGAAAGTCTGGAAACAGATCAGGGCGGCGGTCAAGGAAGGGATTATCAGCTGTGATGTCGAATTGACCTTCAGTGACCCAGGAGCTGATTTCGACCCTGCGACAATGGACGATTCCTACAAGGAAGAAAGTCCATCGTTGGACTTAAATGGGGTTGAAACGGTGCTTTGCCCTGTCGCCATTGGAGTCAAAAGAACGACAATGAAGCGCGGGGATGACGGCAACACCAAACCACAGGACGAATTGCTCTTGAAGCCCAAAGTCGTTCTTTCTTCTGTATTTTCTCATATAGGTGATTTTACCGTACTCATGGACGAAACGATGATTCGCGAACTGCAGGATGGAAAATAAAGCGGCATGGATGAATAACGGACGAGTCCCCTTTAGACACACGATCAATATGTACTCACATACTTAGTCGATTTGCTTTTGCTCCCACTTCCGTATTATCATAGGCTCCTGTAATCAGACGGCGACAAGTAATTATAACAAGTTCTCCTAAGTTCCCGCTTATCCACAGGCTGAACTGGGCAAGGAAACTTTATCCCTAACATGAGATCCCTCTGCGAAAAATACGATTTTAAAAGGCTAATTTGTAGACTGAATCAAAGCGATGTTTGAAATGATGACAAGATTCCTAGGTTTGGTTTGGTGAGGTACTGAGCAGGTTCAAGTCGAGAGCAAGTCAGAGAAAGTCGAGACTGTCGAGAGTCGGCCTGACCAGTGAGGAATTGTCACATTGTGTCACATCAATTTCACAGAACGACCATGTCAGTGATGTCACCAAGTCGACTCAGAACTCTACTAAGGTAGAGGACACTCATGTTCAACCAACCCCCGTCACGCGTGA
>NHTK01005765.1:0-16375 GCA_002938355.1 Panaeolus cyanescens | reverse complement strand
GATGGATGTCCTTTATTGAAAGTTGGCTGCTAGTGGAAAGGTCCTGATGTTCGGCAGTTGATAATATCTAGTTATTTATTAATGAACTATATATAACCTGAAGTGGATGATTGCAGCAAAGACAAGTTGGTTTGACGAAACAGTGCGAAATCGGTAATACAGAGTAGGATGTGCATAAATATCATGATAGGGAGTGCGATAATAATAAGTAGTAGCTGAAAATGAGTGGTATTTACTGTCAGACAGTTTCGGTGCTAGTTGATTTCTTTGATAGCTTTTCAGGAGGTGAAGAGGCATTGTCGGTGGCTTCGGTATTGGATTCGGAGGAGAGGATGACGGTGGATAGAACATAACGATCGGTTTCGGTGTCTTGTGGGCTGGGTTCTACCTTCAAGCGACGCATGTTCATGATCAACCTGCAGCACTGGGGCAATGTGAGCGCTTTACGTCAATGACTTGGGACGAAAAGAAAGTGCCTAAGCGTGCGTACCATGATGGTTTGTAATGCAATACTCCATCTAGGGCAGCAAAATTATGAGTTAGCTTCCGATTGACCAAAGAATTAGGAAAAGCTGGACTTACGACAAGACGAAGAAAGGACTAACGCGATGCTTCATGCTAGCGTAAGGGGCGATTGCAGCTAGCATCGCTGAAGGCAATTCCGTGATTAAAGCTAGGACGAGGGATAGGTAGCAAATGACAAACCAAACAGCAATGCAAGAGCCCATGCGCTTTCCTGCACCACAAGCTTAACGACTACAGCCTGTCCTTGTGCAATGTTCCGTCGCATGAATGTCGCTATCCATATCACAGCATGGGTAAAGATTACTACGACGCTGGTTGTGCGTAAAAAAACATGAGTACCTTTGATACACGTCATGATAATGCCAGCATGGCGAAACACTACCTTAATGCTATGGCGTCAATGATGGATCCTTTGTAATCGCACAATTCATCCAAGTCTCCATCCTGGAAAAGGGAACGCGCGGAAGATATCACCACGGCGACTGGTTGAGCAATAATTGGCACCAAAATCCAGAGTATCCGTCTGCGCTTTTGGTAAAGGGCGTAAACTGGGTTAGGGTGGACAACAGGTCAAGTGATGAGTCGAAGCGTATACACAGAGACGGATACCTGAGAGTTACTACTTACTTCTGAGAAATAGAACTGCATCTAGGATGAGTAGAATGCTGACGGAAGTGGTGAGCAGGCTTGTTATCCAAACGCGGCAGGTAGTTGTGGATACAGGGGCCTTTGCCAGGTGAGTGTGGATCAGGGTGTAATGAAATCTATTAATTAAGCGCGGTGTTCATGAAGTTGGTACATGTGCAGAATAAGGAGGGACTCGTACATTTGAGATAGAAGGCCCAAATATCTTGCACACACGTACAAAACCTTGACAGATTGATATGGCGCACTTTTCAGTAGCCGTTCAGTATTTGTTGAATCGCCAACGACTATACATTAACACTCACGTCCAGATGCTGGTGTATTCAAATTTTATTGTCGACAAGTAGTCAACAACGACGACAATCAATGCAGCGACTAGAATTGTGACGGGGATTGGAAATTGGAATTCATATGGTCAATACAAAGTTACGTATCGTTCAAATGCAAAAAAGCACGCACGCGATGAATAATTCCTGCTTCGGAACTCTGCTGCAGCCAGCCACAGCTTCTCCTCCTCAATCATAACATTTATCGAAGAAAAAACGGAGGGCGGCCTGAGTGGAACACTCTCTTTGAAACCAGAGCGACGAGATCAAGAAATGGGAAAGGGTATAAAGGAAAGGCACCAATGAAGGGAAGTGCCAGTTTTGTACTCGCACGCCTTTTATAGAATCGAGTCGCCTTGAAACTTAAACTTGATGCGTGAATGTTTCCAATTCCAGGGGCATGATGGAAACCCCCGAAAATGTGAGGACCCTGCGTTTGATTTTGATGATTGTCACCACCGTTGGAGAGCTTCAGTCTTGCTTGAGTCAGTGATTCAGTATGCTGGTCTGAAGTCAAAAGAGAATTTGCTGCAATAATATGGTCAACTTTTGAAATTTAGAATGAAAGGCAAAGGTTGATTAACGCTGGATCACAGCTGTGTAAAATATCGGAGGGTTTCGTATGTTTTCAGGGAGAAGTTTAAGAACTGAATTAGAACGGGATGTAGTTTATACCATGTGGATAAACGCCCCGGGTCCATATCCACGAGTCTCTGGATATGACCAGCAACTCCACCAATGTGATCCTTGTCTTTGAGAAATGGTGGCTCTGCTGCTATTATAACGCACGGTGAAATCAAAGAACCGGGCAACCGTCACTATCAACTCAACTTTGGCGTCGAGTCTGTGAGTATTATCATCCTCTTATTGAAGATGTGGCGTCCACCCCATGATTTGGACTGCATGCAACAGGGTATCAAAGTGCCCTGGTAGCTCAAGGTCAACTCCCACGTTCGGCTTAAAATGGGAGGAACTTCAGCATTCGAGATCCTTTTTCCGCAAAGCCAAGAAAGAAATCTGGGAAGGAACTTTGAAGGGTAGAGACACGCAGAAACTGCAAGTGGCACGTGAAGAACGCGTAGAAAAAGCGAAGAGCAGATGGGAGGTTGAAGGGTCAGAAGTCTGGATGTAGGATGATTGATACTTGTCTTCATCATCCACAGGTTTATGATAAAATCGTTTTAAGATGTCGATATATAGTTCATGGTGGGTATCTTGTATGCATACGCAAATCGACGTCGACGCTCATAATCGAGCGCTTAACGCTGATGAGATCGCCGATCAATATTAATCCTCAAGAAGTGTAACTTGCACATCTTTATCACGAGGCATCATCAAAAGCTCTGCATCGAAAGCAACCTAAAAAACCGATAAATGGAATGTAACGCGCAATGTGTTCAATAAATACCTTTTTTTGCCTCTTGGCAGCCCTCAAAGTTCCGTTCAACGCTTCTACTGAGCAAGAAGATCAGCCAAGATCTACAACACAAGAGGGTGACGACCAACAGGTGTTTGCTGTTTTATCAAACAAAATACCGTAGGCAACACTTTTCTTTCCATCTGAGCCAGTTGTCCCATTGTCTTTGATCGCGTCTAACCATTCAAAAGTTTATTTATGGCTAATAGGAGCCTTAGCGAATTCTCCCACTTTTCAGGATCTCAATTTCGTGAGCTGTATTAAGAGACACTATAGCAAACTTTTGTCAGCACAGAGCTTCCTGAAAAATAAAATTTCCACCTACTTTGTAGCAAGAAAAGTGTCCTGGTTCAGGATGATGAGTGTTTGGGACAAAGTGCTGCACTGACTGACCTAACGCGTACTTCAAACCGCCATCTCATTACATAATCCAATATAATCTCTGTTCGCTTCTTCCACAACGTCCTCGACGACTGCGTCGTGTACAGCCATTTTTATCGTTCTTTTACGGTGTTATAAGTATATCAGGGCAGATACCTCCATATAAGAGCTGGATCAAAAGTGAGTGAGATGGTTTGGGCTATTGTTGAACCCATTTCTGACAGCTACGCTTAGCCTCTAGGAACTGAGGCGTGTCCTGGCTGCCACGGGGATGGAATCGCCAGATATTGACTCTGATTCATTGCAGGCAGTGAGGAGCCTAAAGTCAAAATTTGAGAAAATGGCAACGGATACTGGCAGCCAAGGGCCAACCAGGCTGAGCATTCAAGGGGGAGAGCACTTGACAGTGACGGCCCCGTCAAGTCCTAGACCGAAAGTGTCATTAAACCCGCAGATACCCACTTCAAACTCGGAGGGATCACATCTGAAAGCATCATCGTCGTCATCAGAATTGAAAGTTCCAGGGAAGCGAGCCCCACCACCGCCACCACCCCCACGAGGTTCATTGACAAAACCCCAAAATGTGTCTCCTCTACCATCTCCAAGCCCATCGCCTCTGTTGAGACCGGTACCCATGCCACCTGCTTCCAAAGCAGAAATAAAGGAGTTGAGCCATACCCTGAGTCTTAAACATAGAAGGTGAATCAGTGACTATTGGAATCTCCTCTGTTCAGGATTGACAAAGTGTTTCTGTCAGGGTTCCAACACCTCCTTTATCTTCATCTACTTCTACTACTCCTAGAACACAATCGCCTCATTCTAGCATTGCAAGTATTTCCTCTGCCCCGCTAGATTCCAAACCAGCAATACCTCCACGCCCGACGTATCTCAATTCACCTGTTCCCCTCGCAGCAAGCCCAGAAAACATTATACGACCGAATGAAACTTCTGATGAGGATATCGATATCATTCATGGAACACTGGCCCCGAAATCTTTACCGCCGCCTATACCAGCCAGGAAAGCACAGAACGGAACATCTATCATAAATGGGAACGGAACCGGGCCTTCATCGACCAACAGTAGCATCAAAAGTGGGCTGCCTAGCCATTCAAGTCAAACATCAGGAGACAGTCAAATAACTGGCTTACCACCCACGAAGATTCGTGCAAGTGCCCTTTATCCTCCTCCGCCACCTGCCCCTCCACCTGTCCACAAAGCCTCCCTTCGTTCGCGAGCTATTCTGAATACCGAAAGCCCCGCAATTGCTTCTGTGCCCAACCTCAGAGCAAATCCACCACCACCATTGCCTTATAGAAGGAGCACTATCGCACAGGACCTTTCTCCAGTAACGCCCACCTTACCTTCTCGACCTCCGCTTGAGACAGAGAAGAAATCATCCAGACTGCCACCTCCCCCGACCCGTACTATCGGCATCAATGATAAATTGCCTCCCGCACGCCGCCCTCCTTCTCCTTCATCAGAGGAGGAATCAGGCGCAGAAGACGCTGCAGAGCCACAGGCAATTGATCTTATGCCTGATAGCAGTACCTCATCTCGACGACCTCCAGTTCTTGGGTTCCGTGATGGGTACACTGAGCCGAAAATTCATATTCACCCTCACAGTGGTTGCGTCGCCTTATCAGGATCACACGTCGTCGTTGGCCACGGCCATCATATCAAAATTTACGACTTGTCGCTCTCTGAGGTGCCTCTCTTCAATTTGGACACAAAGGATATCAGCTCCAAGGATCTTAAAGTGACGTGCATGGAATTCCGTCCAACACTCACGCCTTCAGACGTCGGCTTCCTTCTCTGGGTTGGCACTAAAGAAGGTCACATCGTCGAGCTCGACATACGCACAAGCGCTGTTCGCGCAACCAAATACGCCGCTCATCTCCACCCCATCACCAACATTTTCCGCCATGGTCGATCCATGATAAGCTTGGACGAGTCTGGCAAGACTCTGATTTTTTCTCCAGATGCGGATAATCCGGAAGACATCCAGCTCCAGAGCACCATTCCTCGCGTCATGAGAACGACAGATAAGCAGGACTTTGTCAAGATGATCGATGGAAAGCTCTGGGCGGCGGCTAGGGTGGAGCATCAGGGATCTGCGCCCAGCCAACGGTTGCCTGTTATCAGGATATACGACCTCTTCAATCCGGCAACGACTGGACGATCGTTGCTCCCAACAGAACATGTTGGCGCTGTAACTTCAGCCGCAATAATTCCTTCTCAACCAGGTTTTGTATACATTGGTCATGAAGAGGGATACGTTTCAATTTGGGAGCTGGATACGGACGACGGCTATCCACGATGTGTGGAGGTTATGAAAGTGTCCATGTCGGATGTGCTCAGCTTGGAGGGTGTTAATGATCGTTTGTGGGCAGGGAGTAGGAATGGCATGATTTCTGCCTATGATGTCTCAGTCAAGCCTTGGTTGGTGACGAATTGCTGGAATGCGCACCCCAATCTGCCTGTGTTGAAGATGTTGGTCAATCACTACGCCATAATGAAGGTCGGGAGGCTGTGCGTTGCTAGCATCGGGCGAGACGAGAATATTAGGCTATGGGATGGTTTGCTTGGATTGGACTGGATTGGTGAGTGTGTCGTTCTTCCGACTATGCAGCGATACTAATGCAAAAATATTATCTAGACAAAGAGCTGTTCAAGATAGAGCCCACGTTCAGCACATTCCGAGATCTAACGGTTCTCGTCGTCTCATGGAATTGTGATTCAGCACGACCTGATTCGCTCACGGGCGACTCGGAGAACTTCAACTTCCTTTCCAACACCTTGCACAGTGTCGAAAATCCTCCTGACATCATCGTCTTCGGCTTCCAAGAAGTGATCGACTTGGAAAGCCGGAAAATGGCAGCGAAGAGTGTCTTTTTGGGTGGAAAGAAGAAGGCAGATGATGGTCTCTCTGAGAGGGTGAGCGGGGCTTATAAGAGATGGTATGACCGCTTGACACTTGCTGTCAAATCTACAATGCCGAAGGATGTGGGTTACTGTGTTGTCCACACGGAAAATCTCATTGGTCTGTTCACCTGTATCATGGTCAAGAACTCAGAGAGAGCCTTATTTGACGATGTTGCTGTCACGACGATTAAACGTGGGATGGGTGGCAGGTACGGTAACAAGGTATGTGCTCTGTTGCATTTTTGAATGGACTATGTAGTGATTCATTGTGCTTTTAGGGTGGAATTGTGGCGAGATTTGTGGTTGGTGATTCCTCCATTTGCTTCATCAACTGCCATTTGGCTGCTGGACAAAGTGCTGTTCGTCGGAGAAACGCCGATATTGCTGGGATATTGGAGGACAAGGCAGTGTTTAATCCTACGGATCATCCTTTAGCGTATGTAGGAGGAGGAGATGGAACGATGATTCTTGACCACGAGTTTGTTATTGTAAGTACTATATGCATCTCGTTTGCTGCTGTGTCCACTCACCGATTGTGTAGCTTAACGGAGACCTCAACTACCGCATTGATCACAGACGAGACGCCATCATCGCTGCCATCCGTGCTGGAGAAACCAGTACCCTGATGCCTCACGACCAACTTCTTCGCGAAATCAAGTTTAACAGGGCCTGTCGGTTGCGTGGGTTCACAGAAGGACCAATTACGTTTGACCCAACGTATAAATACGATCCAGGAACCAATGAGTACGACTCTTCGGAAAAGCATCGCTCACCAGCGTGGTGCGACCGTATCCTCTGGAAAGCCCGTACACCCAGCCGGGTTCAACAGCTGCATTACCAACGATACGAGGTTAATGTTTCTGATCATCGACCTATATCTGCCGCCTTTTCGCTGACTGTCAAGACGTTTGATGCTGAGCTGCGCGAGAAGGCCAAACGCACCCTTATGCTTCGGTGGGCTGACGAACAGGAACAATACCTCGCGACTGCTACCAAGTTTTACGCCACTCAAGAACTTCTTTAAATGGTTTCTATCCTCGTTCGGAATTTTATTCTATTCACTTGGTCACGCTGTTGTTCAATCTCCTCACGCACGCACATTCTGTTGGTATATGAATCGCTTTCCCATCCCGCATTGTTCTTGGTTGGTTGCATGGTTTGATTGCATTTTATCGTCTGTATTCATATCTCTTTTATTTTGGGCTTATTGGACATTTTCCTTGTTTTTTCCTCTACATTACATTCCGCACTTTTCCACTATTTTTTGGGGGTTATCCTTTTTTCATGGACAGGTTTTTCTTTTTCCTTTTAGCTGTATCCCAAATATTCCCTCACCCGCCTTCTGTCGAATTATATCTTATAGTGGACCCTTTGGTTATCATAATATGGGAAACGAAATGCATTCCGCGAATCATTGTTTCAAGTGGTTGCACATCAGCGATCTGGGGGCTACACCGGCTCAAAGTATTGGACATAGTCCCACTACGATGTATGTTCATACCGGGTTCGCCTGCGTGTTACCACTGTCGTGAAGCGGTTCGGACATTGGCAAGAATCGGATATAAATCAGTTCGGGGAACGCTAGTCAATTACCATGGGATAAAAAGGAACCTATTCAGGTATTCGACGCTGTGCTGTTTGGTGCTTTAAGTTTTTGATGCATTTGTACGACAAACTCAGCAAGAATCCCCACAGTCAAACACGTCCCATACTTATGGTAGCGCCCATATACCGATATAACGCACTGCCAAATAGGTATCTTTCGTCCTGATCGCAGTTCATGCACGGTGATGCACCCAAGAATTTGTTGCGTAAATGGCGAGTCGGGCATGGATTGGAGCCTTGGCCGGAGGTCTGAACCCTGATGAACGGTCTCAATAAAATTAGGAAGGATTGTCGGGTGCTACCAGATGCTACCAGATGCTACCCGTATATCCGATAATGATGGGAAAAGGCGGGTTTGAAGGTTTTCAAGTGGAAGGCAACGAAACACTGCGTGTGACCAACTGCAATTCTCCATAGATATCCGCCTGAAACGCATCTCCAGCCCCTTTGATGTGTGATGACATCTTGGAAGTTCGCAGACGCTGTCGGGTTTGGGGAATATTGTATGTCGAATCCATGAGGGTGTGTGCAAAAATAGCTGAAACCTATCAAAATTGCTGATATCCTCTTGTGTAGCCTCCTGAGCAGTTGATCGCTATTCGACAGCGTAGACACTCTACACTTGTGACCGGAGGGTAAATGGATGGCAAACATAGCAGGAAGCGACGGGTTTTGAGGTTTCTGACAGTGATCATCTGGCAGCATGGTGAATTCATGTTGGCATTCTTAAGCGCTCCACAATCCGACCATCTCGAAACAATGCGAAGGAGGCTGCGTGTCAGCTGATAAGATGAAGTATATGATGGGCCGAATGCACTGCCCTTCGAAACTCGAATCAACTATTCGTGCACTTCCTTGACTTCGTTGGTGTATTTCAAGATTCAGGAATTCGACGCATAAATGTCGGATTCAGAACAGATATATGGTCAAGCTTTGTCGAACGATAAGTAGACTATTTCTGGGGTTGTGCACATTGTGTCGCGTAACGAAGTGGACACAATCATAAAATGATTGATATCATGATGATGGATGATTGCAAGGGGATAAAACATCCGGGTGTTTCGTTCCATTATGGATTGACTGCAACCAGTTCCCACCAGTGCTAATGTACAATATAAAAGGCTTCGACTTGGCTCTTCATTCCCTGACCAACTCTTGGGCCTCGACTAGTTCGATACAACACTCTCTCCTACGCTCGGTCGTAGTTTCCTCCTCTTGTGCCGCCTGGTAGCGACATTCTAGCATCTTTCCTTCTGTAAACGTGCAAGACACAGTTCACTTTTTCATCCTTTTCTCAGTACTCCCTGTTTCAATCAAGATGAAGTTTTTCACCGCTACAGCTGTTCTTTTTGGTGCCACCGTTTCCCTTGTCTCTGCCGCCCCCATCGAGCACAGGTTCATGAGACGTGCTGTCGACCCATCACTCGTCCCAGAATTCGGCATTCAGCCTGGTCAGAACCCAACCGGTACAGGCGATTGCGATGGAGTGAATGGTATCAAGATTCCATGCTCTTGTCCTCCCAACCGCGACGATTTTATCAACGCAAGTCATTATTATTTGCATCTAATACCCATATTCTAATTCAATCTTGATATCTAGTCGTTGAATGCCAATGTCGACGCAGGCCATGCTGTCAACAACCCCAGCGTTCCAGTGTCATTCCCGGATGATAATTCGAAGGCATCCCAGCTCACCCGAATGCAAGCAGCGTTGGTCACACTCCAGAATCTTAATGGTCCTGGAGTGGGATGCCCAGCAGCTTCCACGACGTTCCTTGCTCAACAGGAAGCGATCCAGAATGGTCCTGATACACCTGCTCCAGCACCACCTCCTCCCGCTGCACCTCCCGCACCTCAAGGTGGTGGCGGTGGTGGAAATGGTGGTGGAAATGGTGGTGGAGTTGACCCCAACTTGGTTCCAGACCTTGGTCATCAAGCAGGTGTAAATCCTACTGGTACTGGTGATTGTGATGGTGCTGTTAATGGTCCAGACGGAAACCCCATCAAAATCCCCTGTAGCTGCCCTCCTGATCGTGACGCTTTTATTCAGGTATGTTTGTCCCTTCTGAATGACTCCATTATAACCCCGTTTACTTACATGCTGCTCAACAGGCTGTTAGCGCAAATGTCGCAGCTGGACACGCTGTTAACAACCCTGGAATCTCGGTCTCATTCCCCACTGGTGATTCCAAGGAAGACCAACTTGCTCGCATCCAAACATCGCTTGTTACTCTCCAGAACTTACAAGGTCCCGGTGTTGGCTGTCCTGCTGCAGCAACAACACTCTTGGCTCAGCAAGCCGCCATTCAGAACTCGTAAACCCGCATCTTTATTGGAGTTGGATGAAATCAGTATTGTCCGTACAGATATGCTGCCACTCTCCGTATTGTAACATATTGCTAGTCAATTGCCAAGCCCTTTTGTCCCAGGCGAAGCGTACGTGTGCAACATCAATTTGTCATGGGTGCATAAACATTCCCGATTGGGTTTACCTTGTGCATTGCTGCAACTTCAAGCATTCTGACAGCGATCACGGAAGTTGCTGACTCAAAGCCCAGATAGAGACTGACCACTGGCTGACCGTTTGGCTTTGACGGCGATTGGCTGACTGCGGAGGCGCCATGGGCCTGAAGCCCTGCCCGAAACATTCATTATAAGTTATAAGCAAAAAGAATAAATCGGAGTATTGGTTCAAACAAGCGTTTCGAATTAACATCCAAGATCTCATGCTTCCTCCTGTCCTACCAGTTCGACAAGAAGTTACAGCCCCTCCCGCATTTCGATATGCAGTCGAGCTTTTGCTCTGTATAGCTGCATTCTATGGTGCTCTATTTTTGGCGGGAGAAGCATTAAGGTTTTACAATCATCAGCTACCGATGTGGGTCTCAGTGATTTTATCTGGCGCTTTAGTACGTGCTTTTTTGTATGCTCCCTAAAAGTATAACATCTCAGGCGCTTCTAATATTTAGCTCTAAGAAGGCATTATATCTGCTACCTGTCTATGCACACTTATGCTGCGCCCACGGCGCTCAGCGCCGGATCCCATGTTCAACCCAAGAAGTAAACTTGAACACCCGTTGGAAGACCCCTCCTGAATCATCGTCACTCATTGGCGTACGAGCTGAAGACTCAAGAGTCCAATACAGGAGGAAGAATTTGTGTGATGTACAGTTTCAAAGACCCATCTCCATCAGCAGCAGGTCTCACTACAAAATATAATTCATCCGGTCATTGAAAAAGAAGTCTTGACGAAAGTCGGACGTAGGTGGGGTAAATTGGAAGGCGCTGGAGCAGATCGTAGTCAGAGTAATTACCTTTCTGAGCGCACCTATGTAACGGAGACGATCTTTATACTAGACGCCATGATACACAGATCCGCGTCGGGCTGTCGCAGGGCGCTCAACGGCTTTGACGACGTCGAGGCGTACCTTGAAGCACAGAAAGGGTCGGGAAATGCCGGTCTGGGTGTCAATTTCAAATCCCGGCGGCCGTCAGACGTCAGTCCACGGCATGAGCTTGATTGAATGGGTCTCATTCCGACATTCTCATCATTATCTCTGTGCTTGACATTATCGGGTATTGCGGCAAGTCCGTAGATTTGTAACATTCTGGGGGCAACGGCGACTTGAAACGTCGGGAATACTGATTTCCCAACTTGAACTTGAACTCTCATCTCAAATTTCAGCTATTATCATCGTCTACGCGGCCATTTTACAGTTGAACGCGTCATGGCTCTTCCTCCAGGGCCAAAGTTTCTGCTAGGACAGCTTCCTGGTCTCTTGATTCTTACGCTGGGGATCATAGCACTTCTCAAACTTACCTCCCTGAAAACTGGTGTTCACATTTCCTCGTGGTTTGCACTACCTATATCTATTCTTGCACTTCCTGGCTTGGTGGTTGTACGGTTCTATTATCAAGACTTTGTCGCTACTAGGGAAGCACGAAGGCATGGTGCTGTCCAACCTCCAATTTTGGAGGACTCTATGTCCAAATTTCTGAACAGAATGGACGCGAATTCTAAAGACGGACATACAGGTATGTGTCACCACAGTCACTGCAGGCACGAGCTTTGACGACTGCGGCTGCTGCTATCAGCGCAGCCATTTGCAGAATGGATTCAGAGATACGGAAACGTATACCGCATTGAACTCCCCCTTCTTGGTGCTAGGACGGTAAAACGCGCTTTTTCGGTTCCAGATATGAGCGCTAATCACATGAATCTGCAGGTTGTTACAGTTGAACCGCATCATATAAAAGCTATCTTAGCGACCAAATTTGAATCGTTCAACAAAGGTAAAGCGTAAATGATTGCTCGTTTCAAAGTTTCGCTAACATCTTAAACTCAGGTACCACTTTCCAAGACCAGATGCACTCTCTTCTCGGGCAAGGTGTCTTCAACTCTGATGGTGCGTACTATTCAGATATAGTCTATTAACGTGTTAATCACAAGTATTACAGGCGATATGTGGAAGTAAGTAAACAATCCAAACACGTCTAATGTGTCTCAACGAGCTGGATTTCTGAAGGTTTCATCGTGGAATCACGCGTCCATTTTTCACAAAGGAACGTATCAGTGATTTTGACATTTACGATCGAAACGCTGAGCGGTCCTTGCAAATTGCACGTACCCGAATTGAAGAAGGTCACGCAATTGACTTCCAGGTAAATATGGCCAACGACATGTCGCATAATTTGAGCTGAAATATCCTCAGGATCTTGTCTCCCGCTTCACGCTCGATTCTGCAACAGAATTCCTTTTTGGTCAGAATGTAGACTCTCTATCTGCAGGAATCGCGTACCCTCCCTCAGTCTCACACAAAAACTCGTCATTTTTCACCGAACATTCGTCTAATCGATTCACGGAAGCATTTAGAGATGCGCAACGGCATGCTGATAGACGGATGCCCTACGGTACCGCCTGGCCGCTGGTTGAGTTCTGGGAAGACAAAGTTGTGCCGCTCAGGAAGACGATTGACGAGTTTATCGAGCCTTTGATGAAGGAAGCGCTTCGAAGGCGTGAAGAACGAATCACCCAAGGGATAAAAGAAGCGGACGAAGATCATTCGAATGTCTTGTCCCATCTCGTAAATCAGACTCAGGGTGAGTAATTGTGTCTTTGCCTCTTGATTCCCAAGTTAAGTAAATCGTTCCGGAACTGTAGACCCCTCTATTTTGAAAGATGAAGTACGGTCAATTGTTCTTTCGGCCCTTACGAAGGTTACGCTGATTATGAATTACACGTAGCTTGTGAATTTGCTTGTCGCGGGACGTGATACGGTATGTCCTGGTTGCGGGCCAACTGATATAGTACCCCAATTACAACTATCTTGCAGACAGCAAGCCTTCTTACTTTCTGCGTTTACGTCCTAACGCGGCATCCCGAAATCGAAACAAAGCTCCGTGAAGAAATACTAACCAAAGTTGGACCTCGACAACGACCCACCTATGAAATGATGAGAGAGATGAGATACGTTCGGGCATTTTTGAATGGTACGTTTTCGTTTGCTTGCTTCGAATTTCGAGCGGAGAAGCTAACGCCATTCATCAGAGGTTCTTCGACTGTACCCCCCTGTGTACGCCCTTCATTTGCATACACCTCTGCTTTCATTGACCTTCTTTCAGGCCAAATGATATAAGAAACACGGGTGATTCTGGAGTCGTGTTACCTGGAAAGAATGGTACCGAAACTCCTCTGTACATTGCGCCAAATACAAAGTAAGATACATCTTTCTCGAAGGGTTATACCTTCAAGTTCTTAACGTCATCTGCAGCTGCATCTACTCTGTTCTCATCATGCAACGTCGAGAAGATTTATGGGGCCCGGATGGTATGCCTACACAACTTGTTAATGAAAGACTCGATTATTGACTCGTTTGTCAAAGCTCTTACATTCGACCCCAACCGTTTCCTCGACGAGCGTCTGCACAAATACCTCACGCCCAACCCGTTCATCTTCTGTCCCTTCAACGCCGGTCCTCGAATTTGCCTCGGCCAACAATTCGCCTATCACGAAGCGACATTCTATCTTGTTCGTTTGTTGCAGCAGTTCAGGAACTTTAGGCTTTCACCGGAGACGCGTTCCCCGCCTGCTTGGTGGAAGAATGTAAAGGGCTTGCAGAGTCAGGAGCAGATTATGCCTATTGCTCATTTGACGATGGCGGTTAGGGTGAGGACCTTCGAGAACATATATTTTGTGTTGAATTTGGTGCTGATTCTCCGTTTGTGTTCCAGGATGGGCTGTGGATCCATATGGAGGAGTTCAAGCACGAGGATTCTTGATAACTGGCACTTTATGTGTTTCTCATCTACTTTATCTTAACTTGAAGTTACTTTCTACATGTTCAGCCAGGTTTGGTGCATTCATCCTGCAATCATGGCTGGACTGGAGATAAAGTAAACGTCACTGGGCCCGGAATAAATCGAGGCGGCCATCCCCGTTTCCGAAGAAACTGTGACTGGCGTCCGCGGCTTCGAGTTTCAGGGTACCTGTGAATATGATGTGCTTCGAACCTCGAAACCCGATCAACATGGTTTAAAAGCAATCTCATAATTATAAGATAACGACACAACACATGTACAATCGATTTCTTCTCGCGCCAGGGGGTCAGGCCGCGTATCCGTTGTCTCGAATCACTTCATGAGAGAGCCGATTGCGCCTGACTCCCTCGCATTGTTGGTTGCAAGTCCTGGATCCATCTCATTCATGAGCGAACGCTGGACTGATCGACGTTCCCCATTTGCGCGTGAAACTGGGATTCGAATGGCGATTCCCGCAGAGCAGGCTTCAAACGATATCTATGTCGCATTTTACTCAATGAAGTCGAGATCATGAGAGATTTCGTTCGAAAATGCAAATCTTTTCACGCATTTACAGGCTTATAGTCAATCCTTATCAATTCTTGAGAAAAAATAATGAATAAATCAAGTTAAATACAACAATGAACATGACAACGATGCAAAAATGATGGCATAAACGTTCGAAACATGCGGTCGACCAAAGAATAAGTGGGTATAGCATAAGAATGAATGATAAACTAGGGAAATAAAACTCGATCCTTTTCCATTCTTCTATCGTAGATAATGAATAAATCAAGTTAAATACAACAATGGATATGATCACAGAATACAAATCGATTGCATTCTTTTACCATGGCCATGCGTTCCCGGGTTCCCCACCACATGCTTCACATGCATCACACGAGACACTGCAGCGCTGGTGCTGGTGCACAGTATTACTATCAGCTGATGGTAATACATGATTAGATAAGATAACATGTACTCACAACTACGTTGCGTTGCCATTGGTGGTTATGAAACAATAGAAACTGAACATCGAGAGAAAAGTAAACCAATGAGGACTCCTGAGCGTCGAGAACAATGGCTGAAAGCCCATCGATAGCAGGACACGAGGCCTGAAACTGAAAATAGGACGTCCCGTCAGCTGATTGGCGATGACCCTTGACATCCTTTCCCCACCATCGTCGACTTCACATAGCAGAACATTTAGATGGTGATAAGTAATGGCTGGGAGGAAGGGAGATGGGGATGACATACTGCGTGCTTCTGCTGTTTGCCTTGTCGAGTGTCAGGCTCTTGTGGTCCGAAACGGTCCGAGGGGGTTGGATTCTTGAATCCCCCTGTGGAGCTGCCTATAAAGCATCGGTTAACCCCTTGGTCGTCGATACTGCAACAATACATACCTCTGGCTTTGGGGTCGGCATTTGCATCCTCGCCCCACCGCCCCTGTGACTTCCACAGAGGCGGAAATCGGCTAGATACAGTATGGTATTGTTGTGATGCATCGACAGATAGGCCGTCGGATACCGCTTGCCTGGCGTGCGCATTGAATTCTGGATGGCAGTCGTATCGGCGGCAAGGAGCTCTTGAATTCCTGCGATATTTGGTTCTCGGCACTGGGTAATGGTGTAATGGGGTTTCCCCTCGTTTTAGCATCCTTCTTATACTGATTCGAAACGGCTTTGGACATGACATTTAGCCAAAACAAATGATTTATTTCCACACATTTCTGTACATGAACAAAGACTCTTTGCACGTCGTCCAGCCAAAGTCAGCTGTAAGCTCAGCCGAGCGATAAGCTGCATCATCTGGAGTCTGCGCGGTGCTTCTTTGGAATTTATCTACGAGGCTACGACCCCGAGTTGACGAACGCAAAGAGTGCCACTGATACCGACTGATTCGAATTCCTCCTTTGATTGTTTGACATTCAAATGACTTCGTGTCTTCTCTTCTTTTTTGTTATCGACCCGCTTTTGTGTGATGGTGTCCGCCTTGTAATGGATGCATAGGTTCTATTTCCCATGATCCATGCTATCTCATGCTATCTCATGATATCCAAATTTCCAGTTGCAAGATCACCCCACAGTGCACACTGCTCCTCACTGCCTTCGAAAGAAAGATAAAACCACAAACAAGAGCAACTGTTTACCCGCGCCTTTCTTTTCTTTAGCACACCTCTGCCGTCGGTACTGCACCCTTACATACCTCTGGCATCACAAAATTGACCAAAGTCATACAAGGTATATAGAATACCCT